>VUQJ01018928.1:1855-13150 GCA_015108635.1 Andinoacara biseriatus | reverse complement strand
AAAAAATTTCTGGAGAAAAAAAAAAAAAAAAAAAAAGGTGTGAGAAAAACAGTGTTAGGCCAAGTCTGCGCGCGCGTGTGTGTTTATGTGTATACCTGCAGGTTGTTGTAGTGTTTCTGGCTGCTGCAGTGGCGCTCCTTGGCAGTGGTCTCATTCAGGTAGAAAACAGAGCAGAGGTTACAAAAAAACCCTGATTGAGGGACCACAAACTCCTGACCTGAAGAGGAGCAGAAACAGAAGGATTAAAGACATATTAACAACACACTTTAATCAGTGTTTTTTTTTGTGTGTGTGTGTGTCTCACCGAGGGGGCTGCTGGGGTTGAATGGAGGCAGTCTGAAGTCTGCTGCAACACTCGGAGACTGCGAGCGAGAGCGCTTTGCTTCAGGTCCGACGAGCTCCATCCCGCGTTTACCAACTAAAAATTTAAAGTGCGACAAATTTATCAGTAAGATCCTGACACGGCCAACACATTAAATTAGACTTTACTGTTTCTTTTATCAAAATATATGCTTATCAGTCACTTTATTAGGTACACCTGCTCAACTGCTTATTTGCGCAAATATCGCAGCAGCCAGTTTCATGGCAGCAACTCAGTGACCTGCTGAAATTCAAGGCGAGCCTCAGAATGAGGAAGAAATGTGATTTAAGTGAATCTGAATGTTTCATGGTTGTTGGTGACAGATGGGCTTACAGAGAATGGTCAGAAACAGAGAAAATATCCGGTGAACAGCAGCTTTCTGGGTGAAAATGTCAGAGAATGGCCAGAATGCTTCGAGCTGATAGGAAGGCAGCAGTAACTCGAAATCTACTCATTACAACAAAGATATGCAGAAGAGCATCTCAGGATGCACAACATGTTGAACATTGAAACAGAAGCACCACAGCAGCAGAAGACCAAGTGTTTAAACACCAGCTGACCTGAGTCTCGTTTCTGACCATTAAGGCAGAATTCAGGCAGTTCTGAAGGCAAAGGTGGATCCAACCTTGTACTTGCAAGGTGTACCTAATAAAGTGCAAAATGAGTGTATATTTTGCTAGAATAGAACATGCTGCTGCCACCACACAGCGGTGGTACTGCATCTCAAAAACAACAACAAATAATGAAGTGCTGCTAACTAACAGGCATCCTGCAGGCGGAACGTTTGTAGCACAGTGAGGAGCTACAGCCATTAAAAAAAAATCATAGCTAGCATTTTGTTAATTCAGTTGGTGCTCACTGTGCCTCCACTGTCTGAATGCTGAATTTTGTGGATTTGAAACAACTCTTTGTACCTTTGACGCCGGCTGTGCTACATCCTTCCTTCTCTTCCTCCCATGTCTGGTCATCGGGACACTCAGGCTCTGGCCGCTGCTCAGCAGAGCCGGCTGCGACATCAGGCCGGCCCGCCGATTCCTCCTCCGTCCTCCGGATCTCCACCCGGCCGCCACTTGCCGGTGCAAACGAGGGTTTGTCCAGTGATGAAGTGGAATTAAGAGACGCCGAAGGCAGTGGTTTTTCTTCCTCTTCTCTCTCATCTTTTGCGCTCTCTTGTTTCCCTCTAGCGGATTTTCTCACTGCAGGAGAAGACAACAGATTCACTTTGTGTTCAAAACTGTTTCGTTTTTGAATTTTTGGAAATAGCTGCGTTTGTGTTACCAGGGGTCTGCCTGGTTCTCTTCCTGGGTCGACCTCTTTTCCTGGTAGTTACCGCCTCCTTTTCCTCCTCTTCGGTCTCTCCCACCTCGTCCACCATCACAAAGTTCCCAATCTCCTCTAAAACAAGAAATCAGAGGTTTCGAGTTCATACTGGAAGTAAAAACTTCCAGTACTGCTTTTCTACTCGACTTGACAAACCTCACTCATACATACATTTATACTTTTTTTTTCCTTTGCCAAAGCACTTTTAACCTAATGACCACACATTCACACTCTGATGGGCAACTCAGGGGTTCAGTATCTTGCCTGAGCGTACTTCAACACAGCGGTTGGAAGAGCCAGGGATCGAACAGCTGCCCCCTGATCAGTAGATGACCCGCTCTACCCTGAGCCACAGCCATCCATCATCATATTATAACAGGGCTGTGCAGTGGAGGAGTCGCTATATCTCTTTATTTCTCTTTCACTCTGCACACTGCAGATAACCTAATCACTCAACCCATCAGTTGTAACCCATCTCCACCCAATCAAACATCGTCTTTCAGTGACCGATTTGCCTCAAATACAAAAAAAAAAAATGTGTATTTGAACAGCTTTAAACAGAACTGAAGATACTTTAAAATAATTTAAAGGAATCTCAACACAAAAACTACGCTGCATTTCATAAAGCTAGAATAAAACTGACCAGTTTCAGCATCGTGTTTGCGTTTAGCAGATCCTGACGTCTTCAAGGGCTCCTCTTCAGCCACCTTTCCCTCCTCGTCATCACCTTCTTTGTCTGTCGCCAAAGTCTAAAAACAAAGATACAAAATCATGACCATCAAGTTGTTGTTTTTTTTTTTAATCGCCACAAAGGGAACAAAAATGAATCTCAACGTCACCTCAGTGTTTGAGGGCTCCACTGATTGGCTCTCCTCTGTTAGTGGGTGGGGCTCCAGGGTGCTTTCCTGTGCTTTTGCCGCCTCCTCTTCTTCCACAATCTCATCCAGAGTGACGAGCTCCTGCAGCTCTCCCTTTGTGAGCTCCCTGCTCAGGTCCTGGCTCTCCCCTGCTCGTTCCTCTCCAGCTTCATCTGCTCCCACCTCATCCAGAGTGACCAGCTGCTGGGCTTCTTCCTCCACCTTCTCCTGCCTCAGGCTTCCCTCTCTGCTGCGGCTCCGACTCCTTCGCTTCTTCTCCCGCTCTTCACTCTTCCTGGCTGTCCTCTCGTCCCGCTCTCTATCAAGTTGCTTCTCTTTAGCAGCGACTTGTCGCTCCTTCAATTTTTCTTCCTCCGCTGCTTCATCGGGATAGTCCTCCTCCTCCTCGCTCACCTCATCTAGCTTCATCTGAGCATGCTGTGCAGTTGTAGTGTCGTTCTTTTTGGGAGTTTTCACTTTTTTCTTTTCTTCTGGTGCTGCAGGATCACTTTGAGACTCCTTTGTTCTTTTAGAAGACCCTTCATCACTAACCTTTTCTATATTATCGGCTGCATGATCCAAATGCTCCTCTTCACCGACCACCTGACTGGACGCTTCCACAGCCGTGCCACCACATGAGCGTGCATCTTCTTTTTCAGTGGGCACCTCTTCCTCCTTTATCTCCCTGTCTGACACTTCCACATTCGCCGGTTCTTCGTGGACTTGATCGTCTTCAAGAGAATCTATAATCTGATACACTGGCTCTTCCTCGTCCTCATCACCATTTTTGGGTGATGCTGAGGCTTTGTCATCTACAGAAATTGTTGACTCTTCTGTACTCCGGTCTTTGGGAGGCTCATCGTCAGCCGTCTCATCCTCAACAGAGTCAACAATGTGATAAATGGGCTCCTCTTCATCAGCCACTTTATTAGGCGCAGCATCCTTCAAGGCAGCTTGTTTTTTAGTTGCTTTAGCGTCCTTCCTTGGTCTTCCCCGTCTTCTTTTTTCTACAGTTTTGGCCTGATTATCCCCGACAGCCTCGTCCTCCACCGAGTCTAACACTTTGTATGTGGCGTTCTCCTCGCTCTTCTTTGTTGCTCTGCTCTCTTTCACAGGTGTTTTCTCATCAGTCTTTGGAGCTTCCTCCTTGTTTGGTCCCTGTGAATCTCTGGCAGGTGTAGGCCTCCTCCTTGTTGGTGTCTTGTCTTTTTTCAAGACGTCTCCTTTAGTTGCTATTTCCCTTCTTCCTCTGGTTGATCTGGTTGTGATGGTCGGTTCATTTGCGGCAGCCTTGTCCTCAACTGAGTCTAATATCTTATATGTAGGTTCCTCCTCGCTGATGGGTTTTGCAGATGCAACTGTGCGAGTTGGTGTCTGTTTAGTATCTTTGTTTCCCCTGGCAGACCTTCTTCTACCAGACCTTTCTGTGGTAGAGGCATCTTGAATTGATTGATCTTCAACAGAATCTACTATCTCAAAAACCATCTCCTCTGTGTCCTCGTTAGTCTTTTTGGCTTTGTGTGCAGTGCTTTCCGTTGTTCTTGTCTCATATTTTTTAAGCATCTTGTCCTGTTTTATTGGTGATTTCTCCTCCTCTTCACTTTTAGATGTTCTGGTTCTCAGCCCGCTCCTCCTTGTTGGTCTATCGGCTAGCTTAGCAGTTTCATCGTAATTCTTGGTTGTTTTCTCCTTGTCAGCCTCTGGCTCTGTCTCAGTAGTCGATGGCTCATCTTCCACAGAATCGATTACCTGGTAAGCTTCTTCCTGTTCTTCTGTGGTTTCAGTGTCTGCTTTAGATATCTGCTGGCTCTGACTTTCGGGTTTCTTGTCATCTTCTTGTCCAGTCTGATCATTAACTGAATCCATCCTCTCAGAGGCCTCCCAGTCAGTGCCATCGATCGAAATGTCTTTGTTTGCTTGGTCTTCAGGAGGCTGATCCTTATCGTTTGGGATTTGGACACGATGACTGTCCTCTCTGACTGCAGCTGCTTGGTCTTCAGTAACACTGTCTAACACCTGGAGAGAAACATCCGTTTCCATTTTACTGCATACCTCTGAGCCTTCAGCCTCAGTGCTGTCCAAAGCTTGGCTACCTCCCTCATGCAATTTCTGGCTTTGCTCAGATCCTGATGACTCAGTTTCAGTGTTGCCATCTTTGTTCCCATCTTCATCTATTTGTTCATCTGTCTGCTCATCAATTGAATCAAGGATCTGGTATTTTTCACCTTCCTCCTCCAGAGGTTTACCAGCGTCATCCTTTTCTCCGTCTTCTCCTTTACTTTTCTCTGACTCCTTGTGTGTGTCATGCTTAAAATCAGTCTCCAGAGTCTGTGCTTGGCTTGTCATCTCTAACCCTTCTCCCTCTGAAGATGGTTGTCTCTCTGATGACGTTTCCGTTTTTGCCTTGGCAGTTTCTGCAAACGTGTCCTTTGCTGACACTTTGTGGTCAGATTTTGTCACTGCACTCTCTGTGGGTGTTTCTGCCTCTTTATAAGCCTCGTCTATTGCCTCAGCAGCTGCTGTTGATGCCATGTTCGAATGAGTCCTACAGCCTGAGGATGAAGGATTCAACGCTTTGTCTGGAGAGTTCGTCTTGCTCGACTGTGCTTTCTCACCAGAGGAGGCAGCAGTCTCACTGATGCTAGCAGGAGATGTGGGTTTGGTGGATTCAGAGGAGTCTTTACTTGTTTTCAGTGAGGAGGTTGAACCAGAAGGTGAACTGCTTTTCACAGAAGCTTCAGTGGGCTTAGATGAAGAAGAGGAGCTCTTGGAGTCTTTGGAGGAGCTTGTTGAGATCAGTTTGACACCAGAAGACGCATCTTCTCTCATCTCTGTGGAGGTCTGCTTAGCTGAAGGGGAGCTTTGCTCATCGGGGTCCGCGATCGTTGAGGCGTCGTTAATTTCATCAACAGTGACAAAGTCCTCCAAGTTGAAATCCTGCTCATCAAAAAGCTTGGTGTGTGAAGAAACGTTCTTCTCTATATTATCATCCTGACCCTGAGTGGAGGGGGGAAAAATAAAATCACTCTCTGGAGCCATGAAACAGTTTACGTTTCAATCACATGTATGTAGAAATCTTACTATGATTCACCAGATTTCTGTCTGTCTATAAACTCACGATCAGGCAAACGGATACGTTTTAGGCCCCTGAAGGTTCTATATCAAATAATATGAGGTCGTGTTGCCAAGCAACTACCTACTAATGGGCTAAAATGCCCAACTTTTAGTAATTAATTAATTATAACACCTTATAAATCACCATAGCCTTTTAATGTCATGAAATCTATCTAAATATAGCATATCTATACTGCAGCGTTAGGCATGTAGTAGTATTTTAAATAAGCCATCAATGAGGGATGGGACATCCTAGAGGGGGGGAAATGGGATATTTACCTTTTCTTTGGGTGCGTCTTCATCCTGTACCCTACTAGGGCTGCTGCTCTTGCTCTAAAAATGAATAAGATAAATAAGACAAAACTGAATTAATTTTTAAGTTATTTCACTCTGATTTCGGCAAACATCTCTTTTCCAGGAGGAACCCGGAACCCACTGCACCAGCACAGGGGCTGACCATGGGTCCACGGATTTTATTCCACCTATGGGCCCATTAGAGGATGTCAAGCCCTCAAGCCACCCTCCTCAAGTCTGTTTCTGATTGTTTGGTCAAAGATATTCACACCAGTGTCCTGCTGCAGGTCATTTTGTAGCTCTGGCAATGCTCATCCTGTTCCTTCTTGCACAAAGAAGCAGATACTGGTCCTGCTGATGGATTAAAGACCTTCCACAGCCCCTACAGTAGCTCCTAGCTCCTACAGTAACTGACTGTCTCCTGGAGTCTCCTCCATCCGGTTGAGACTGTGCTGGGAAACAGCAAACTTTCTGGCAATGGCACACATTGATGTGTCATCTTGGAGGAGTTGGGCTACCTGTGCAACCTCTGTAGGTACCAGGTATGCCTACCATTAGTGACACTGACCCTAACCAAATGCAAAACTAATGAAAGAACAGTCAGAAAAGATGAGGAGGGAAAACTGTCGGTGTCTTCCAGCTGTAACACCCATTCCTGTTTGGGGGTTGCCTCATTGTTGTCCCTCTAGTGCACCAAAGCAGCTGAAACTGATCAACGACCCCCTCTGCTACTTAACTGACCGGATCAATACCCCAGAGGTTTAAATAACTTGATGCTATACTCTAATTATTACGGGATTATTACCTCTCTGTCTTTGCTATTTGCCCTGCTTCCTCGAGGCTGCCTGTGCTCGTGAAGCGCCACCGTAATTGCCTTGAAAACGTCTTCATTAATGTCAGGAATTTCTGAGCTGTTTGCTTCAGATTTGTCCGAGCTTGTGGATGAAGGAGCAGAGCTAGAAGCAGTTGGGATAATGTTTCTATCAGGAGCAGTGGCTGAAGTTGATGGTGATCCATCTTCCTTCACTGCTGCTTTCTTTACATCCTCACTTCCCCGAGGAGCAACGGTGGACTCTGTGGCGCTCTCAGTTCCCAGTTCAAGCTTTCTCGGGATCTCGCTGGAGTCTTGAAGACGCTGTTTCAGGCTCTTTGAACTGAAAAAGCAGAAACGACAGTAGGTTCCCATGAAAAGCAGTTTGTTGGCACCAAATGGCTAAATGTAACATTTTATGAAATACTAGCTCAAATTTCCAATCTAGGAGTAATTTATGTTTAAATCACAGGTTTTTCCTCTCTGTGGCTTTGGGAGCCATTTGCTATAAGAGTAGCTTACAGCAGTCATTACATTACACTGACTGCACCACCGAGACGCTAAACCTGAAAAAGAGACGTTTTCAAATAAAGATACTCACGACTCAATACGTCCAACTTTACTACTGCGAAGAGGAAACAAAGTACTGGGTCAGAACAACATTACACACTTTCTCCTTCATCTTGCATCTAATTTAGGGACACACTTACAAAGAAGATATATACTCCATTGTGAGCGTGCTCTTCAACACCTGTGTTACGCCATGGGGTTCAGCCATCTCAATGCATATCTGAGGAAACAGTCGGGAACAGAGGGACAGTATAAAAACAGGAGGGACAACTTAAATCAGTTACAAAAAAAAAAGTACAAGTTATAAAAATGTTTGGTTCCTGAGAATATTTGAGCAAAAATGCAGTACTAAAACATGTGCTCCAGGCCCAATTTGATTACATATATCCTATATGTCCTATATGAAGGCAACATTGAAGAGCTTTGGGTTTTACACTTGCAAATAGAAAATTGCTTCCATAGTTTTGTCAGTTTTTCAATGAAACAAGAAAAACGCTGAGCAAGAAATGGTTTAAAACAAACAAACAAACAAACAAACAAAATAAACTGCTTGAAGTTTATCACTTGGTTGAGTGTTTGCTGCTGTTCAGGCCTTCTGGCTCTACCAGCCTCAGGTTGGCTTCTTATTAGTGATGGTGTGTAAACATAATATTCAAACTTGCTCAACCAGTGTTAAAAAAAACATAAAGGCTCCTTCAGACGTGTTTAACAAGTTTCTCAATATTATAACGTCATTCTTCCTTTTTCCAGCTTCAACTTCAGTTTGGCGTAAATGAACGTGAGAACAGGTTGAAGTGGTGGCCACAGTCCTCTCTTTATCCTCCCTGACTGGATTCTCTCCAGTTTTCACTGCTGTTCGGATTGTACCTGCAGCCCATTCAGGCTGCACAAGTAGTCCAGCTCCTCCAGGAAGTATATGCAGTCACAAGAGGATTTGCTATCACTGCACAGAGTATGGAGGAAACATCAGGAGGCAGGACATTACATAGAAAGAGCAGGTCTGTGGACCTTTGTAGAAGCAGGAACCGCAGCAGCACTACCAGAGCTCTACAAAATGACCTCCAGCAAGATCATTCTGATCAAACTGTCCGCTGAAATGGATTCACACTGTTTTCTAACTGGACTTCCCTGAAGTTTAACTGACTTCTGCTTTTAATTGATCAGTGTAAATTCAACCAATATTACCATCTTTGCAGGTGAAATTTACGACCTAATGCCTTATGAAAGAATTTGGGAGCACGCTGCATTTTAAAAACAACAGATGGTACGACAAGCCTTACAGATGTTACAATAAATAAATAAAAATTCAGGTGTCTGTGGAGATGTACCCTGTTGCTGAGCGGCAAGAATCTGACAAAAGCAGCAATGGACGCCACCACATTCATGATCTTCACGAGAAGATCCACATCGACCTCGAAGACCTCCACAATCAGCAGCTGCTCCTCCAGAGGCACTGACTCTGGAACGTGCTGAAACACAACCAGCAGCTGGCGTTAATGATCAGGGAGGCCGAAGCTGCTGCTTTCACTTCACATAAGTGATTAAGTGATAAGAGACTTACAGCGTTGCTCCATTTCATCATGCTTCTGTACATGCTCTCCTGTGGAAAGATTAGAAATTAATGTACATTAAAATTAGGTATTGATGCTCTGGTTGTAAAATAATTATTAAATAACCATTTTCCTGATTAGTGCATTTTTCTAATGTGTGACAAACCACATTCAAAATGATTTTACGCACAGCTTTGACTGAACTGTGAGGGGGATTTAAAGGAAAAGCTGCTCTCAATGCCTCAGATATGCTACAACTACATATCTGAGGCATACAACTACTGCAGGATGAGAACAAGCCCAAACATACAAGCAATCTTTTGCAGGAACTATTTGTTGACAAGATTTCCTACACATTTAAATTGTATTCGTGACAGTAGTAGGGTGAGTCATTTTTGTCATTTTTCTCAGGGCCTACGGGCCTGCAGCATTGGGGACAGGACCCTGTGATTACACGTGTGATTGCCCCCCAAAAAAAAAAACAATAAATAAATCAGACCATATCTTCACTGCTGTGTTTGCAGCTGTGCTTTTTGCTGAAAAAAAAAACTGGACCGTGCAGTTTACGCAGCTTTTTTCCAACTGTGAAGCACAGAAATTCACATCAGTTTTTACCTCAAAAATGACATCCACACTCACATTCACACCTATGGGCAATTTAATATCATCAATTAACCTAACCACAGTAACTGCATGTCTTTGGACTTTGGGAGGAAACCGGAGAACCCGGAGAAAACCTTCTCACACGTGGGGAGAACACGCAAACTCTACACAGAAAGGCCTGAGCCGAGGTGGATTCAACCCTAAACCTTCTAGCTGTGAGGCAGCTAACCACCATGCCACCGTGCTGCCCTACAGTGAGGAAAAAAATGCTGGATTCTGGCACTTCAAATTCATTAAAATTATTCTTTTTAAATCCTGTTTGGCCCGTGACTCAGACTGTGTCTTCAATTTTGGCCCCTCCTGTGACTGAGGTTGACACCCCTGGTCACTTGAGAAAAAAAGAAATTGTATTTGCTGATGTATTTGGTTGATGAGTGGTTGCTGGCAGGTGCTAGGAGCAACTGGTTGCAAAGAGGTATGCAGTTCTGGAACAAAAGCTCCTTTGTCATTGCTTTGGTTACTACCAGATTGTCACAGTCTGCAAATATTCACCAACTACTTGCTGAGCAGTACCAAAACTGTGAAAAGTACAACATTTAAGTGAAACATTTATCACATTTTGAACTGGCACAGCAGCAAGGCAAGACTTTTACTTTGAAGGCAAATAGTCTCTGTTCCCAGTTTGCAGCACACTTTTTTTAGCTTTCACTACCACGCAGTGAGAAGTTGAGAGGTGTTTGCAAACAGGTCAGTGTCTTCCATGCAAACTAAACTGCAGCAATCTGCTAGACTGCAGTTTCCCCCAGCGACAGCCAGGAACCTCCAAACACTCCTGTGGTTGTGTGAATCACGCCAATGGGATGGAAAATGCAGAAGCTGGCCAGTTAGCAGTGACTAAACTTTCAAAATTAGGAAGGTGATTTTTCTGTCATCAATAAGCAAAGCTATGCATAGCCTGTATCTGGAGAAACATGGCTGACACCACAAGAAGCTCTTTGGAAACTTTACAGTCCTGGTGGGATAGCAGGGGTTATCAGCTATGAGCGAACTAAGCAGAGCTCAGCTTTAGTGCTGCTGTCACGAAATGGAAAAGCATGAAATACTGACAAATACAAAATATGACATTCATGCACATTTACGAATTCATTTTCACATAAGCGTATTTGCCCAGAAAAGGAGGGCGTTGTATCTCATTGTTGACTCCCTGATTGTGGCAGTTTGAGTGAAACAGGAGCATCCCCATAATGTTACAGCTCCAGGTTGCTCTGTTTTCATACCTCACTGGAACCAGGATGCATGTCCTGTAACACAAAGTGGATTCTGAGCGTCCAGTCTCCAACACTGACTGGATTTTTGATGCAATCTCGGACAAAATCGCAGCATGCTTCCCAGCTGTTAAAAAACACGAAGGCCTGGAGGGGAGGAAAGGACAAACTTAGTGCTGAGGAAACCCTCAAAAATAGTTGTTAAATAAAATCTGCACATGCAAATTTCTCTGTATCAGCCTGCAGCATCTACTCCTCACCCTCTTCTGTAGTGATAAAACGATCACATTGTAGTAGAGAGTCTGAAGATCCTGATTAGGGAAATAATGCGACACCAGCTTGGCGACGTCCTCGTGTGTGTAGTTTCCTTGTGGCAAACCGGTCAACATGATTGTGGAGAAAGTGGAACCTTGAGGCTGAGCTTTCTAGAGGACATAAGGTTTAACATACATTTATTTAAAAAGCAACTTTACAGAACTTTTTTTTTTCTTTTATGGAACACACACAGATGATAAATATAACAAAGTTTAGCAGAAAGAAAGAAATGTAA
>VUQJ01018927.1:42756-52776 GCA_015108635.1 Andinoacara biseriatus | reverse complement strand
TTTTTAATTTATATAGATGGTAAATAAAAGCTATTGTGTGCATAGTATTCAGGGTTGCCTTTTGTGTTATCAGATATCACCTCTACTGCTTGGCAAAAAGATGCTTCTGGTAACATGAAGCGGCGTCTGAACTACACAGTAACCATCAACAACCCTCTGATTGGGAAGTTCTCCACTACTACAGAGTACCAGGTGTGTTTCCATCTGTGTGAATGTGTTCACACTTAAATGGATTAATTTATATGTTGATGTTTTATGAATTATGGCTGGCTGCTTATTTGTACTTGATCTGTTAGACGCTGTACAAAGAATCCAGGGATGGTCAATATTACCTCATAAACTCGGAGGTGTACGCTCATGACGTTCCCTATCATGACTACTTCTACACTCAAACCCGCTACTACATTATGAGTAACTCTAAGAGGAAATGTCGACTAAGGTAAAGTGTAGTTTTTATCTCTTGGACTTTATTTGGCAGTACACCGAGACATCGCTAGCTGTACTTTATATCAGATTAGACAAAATTAGGACTGGTATCTAATTATTGTGCCCTAATTGGATACTGTGCTGTTCAATAGACTTGAGCAATCTTTAATTTCTTTATATTTTGCTTCCAAGGAACCAAACCTTTCTGTAATTAAGTGGTTTTCCAGGCTTTCTGGAGGTCTTTCAAACTTTCTTTTTCACACATTTTCAGTCCAGCCCTTCTACTTGGAATGTTTTGTGCCTACACATAACATACAGTTTAGCAAATTATTAAGCGTTATTAGCTGAAAACTTGGCACAACCATGGTGTGCAGTGTGTCCTTAAAAAGTTTGAGAAAACTGGACAAAGTGGCTTAAAATAAAAGTTCAGTATCTGAAAGTTATGTGCTTAAGTATGGGCGGAGGATCCAACAAAGACCTGACACTGGACCTGAAAGATGCAACTGGCACTCCAGTTCATCCCTCGACTGTTCACTGAAGCCTCATCAGAAATGTGTCCATCAAGAAGCCGTTAAGGGAAACGGTGAGAAAAGGCTGAGGCATGGAAAATTACACAAGAACTGGACTGAACCAGTGCCAACAGGTCTCGTATTTTCTAACCTCTCCATTATTAAATATCTTATCTGGGGGGTAAAGACCAAATGCAGTAAGAATATTTTTAGCTACGGGTGACTCAACAGACTTGGTGTGTTACTGCAGATATTAGCCACATAAATGGTACTTTACATATGTAATGATTATTTAATCTAAGTAGTGCATTATAGCACAGGGACAAATTTCCCTGGTGGTAAACAGATGGATTTTGCTTTATTTTTTACTGTAGTGTTCTGTTATAATCTGAAGAAAACTTGTGTAATGAGCATCTGATTGTAAAAGTTCATTTTCCTGGCAGCTTCCCCAGCCTAGTGCTTGTCTACTGGGGATAAATGGTGTCATAGCATGTTTTAACCTGAAACCTCAAGGAAGTACAGTCTACAAAAACACACAGGACTCAGACTAGCATTCAGGCTATGAGGGCTTCAGTCTACAGTACAGTTTTTCTCCTAATAAGCAACAAATAGCGTGGTAATAAATCTGAAAAATATTGTTTTCTGAGATCAGTGTTCTGGCATTTTGTCTCACTATTTAATGTTTAAGCCCAATATAATCTTTTATAGTATTTTTTTTAAAGTATAAATGCAGCATTAAATGTACTAGATCTAAGATGTCTAATTATGGTGCGACCATTGAAGAACGTATTACTCCTGGGTTGAACAACTCGTGGGTATACAAAGTATAGCTTGTTACCTCTTACGAGTGTAGCAAAAAAATTAACTGACACATTTTATCAATGTTTTTGTTGTCAGGGTGTATACTGATGTAAAATACAAGAAGCAACCATGGGGTCTTGTGAAGTCCTTTATTACCAAAAACTCCTGGAGTGCCATAGAAGAAAATTTCCGGCATCTGGGTGAGTAGAAAGCATCATCTGCACACTGTGGAGGCAGAAGAGGGCACTTTCCTGCCTCCTTTCCTTGGCCTGCGATTTTTCTTTTATCTTTATTTGATCTGATGTGAACAGTCTCCTCCAACACACACCAGGCTCTGCAGCAGTGAATCATATTATTGCTGCATCTGCACAAGGAGGGGGGCAAAAAAGACCATATGGCCAGACTGAAGTTGCTGTTATCAGCTGTTTTAAGCGCATTATAGCTTGAGCATGAAATCTTCATCTGTTGTGTACGTGCAAAAGGTTTTTAAAAAGGTGTTTTTTGTTAATGTACAATAAATGGTTAAATCACGAATTAATCATGATTAATGATTAATAATGAATCAAGAAATGACTTTTAATAGAACCTGTCTGATAAAGTGAGAAGTTAAAAAAAAAAGTAACACCTAATGCCACGATCTAAAACTCTAGAACAGCTGAGAAACAGTCTGTGTCTGGAAAGCCATTTCTAAAGCTTTGGGACTCCAGCGAATCGCAGTGAGAGCCATTATCCACAAATAGAGAAAACTTGAAACAGTGGTGAACTTTCCCAGGAGTGGCTGAACTACCAAAATTACTCCAAGAACACATCGACGACTCATCCACGAGGTCACAAAAGAACTCCGATCATCATCTCTAGAACTGCAGGCCTCACTTGGCTCAGTTAAGGTCTGATTTCATGATTTGGGTGAAAACCGCTGCAGACCAAAAGGAGAGGCTCGTCTCATGTCTGTCAAACATCTTGATGATCCTCAAGAATTTTGGGAAAATATTCTGTGGACTGATGATTCAAAAGTTGAGCTTTTTTGGAAGGTTTGAGTCCTGTTGCATCTGGCATAAAACTAACACAGCATTTCATAAAGAACCTCATAAAAACAGTTAAATATGTGGGTGGTGTGATGGTCTGTGGCTGCTTTCTTGCTTCAGGATGACTTGCTGTAACTGATAAAACCATAAATTCTGTTCTCAATCAGAAAATCCTGAAGGAGAATGTCCGACCATCAGTTCATGCCCTGAAGCTCAAGAGTACTTGGGTTATGCAGCAGAACAGTGACCTGAAACGCACCAGCAAGTCCACCTTTGACTAGGCCACTCCAAAACCTTCACTTTGTGTTTTTTGGGGTCTTTTTGCCATTCAGAGTCTGGACTTAAATCAGATTGAGATCCTGTGGCATGACCTTAAACAAGGCTGTTCATGCTCGAGCTGGCTCAGTGGGTGAGCAGGCCACCACGTAGGATGCTGCATGGCTTTGGTGCAGGCGGCCCGGGGTCACATCCGACCCGTGGCCCTTTGCTGCATATCTTCCACATATCTGCATATCTTCCACAAACTTCTGGAAAGTTCTAGTCATGTATCACATGTGGCAGCAATCTGAATGCTTCATACAGTGCATCTGGTTTATAGGGTAGGGTAGGCAGATGGAAGCCTTTTCTCATACTGAAATCATATGGGAATGTGTGTGTGGTCTGGGCCAAGGCTGAACTTTCTGTTACAATTCTAAAAGGCATGTTTGCAAAAACTACACTGCACATCACCAAAAGAACACCATTCATGGTGGAGGCAGCATCATGTTTTGGGCTGTTTTTCTTCAGCTGGCACTAGTTTTAGGCAAGGGGGAAGGAATTATGCACAGTCTCAAATGCCAGTCAATTTTGGCACAAAACGTTCAGACATCTGCTGCAGATGATTTTCAGCAAAAAAAAAAAAACAAGATTAGTTTCCGGAGTGGCCCAGACCTAAACCCATATCTTTAGTGACTTAAAGAGGGCTGTGCACACGAGATGCCATCGCAAGCAGACAGATTTGAAGCTCTTCTGCAAGAAACAGTGTGTGGATATTGGCAAGTCAAGATGTGCAATGCTGATGAACTCTTACCCAAACTGCTGACTGCTCATTGAAATCAAAAGGTGTTTCAGCAAATTTTAAGGGTGTGGATATTTATGTAGCCAGGTTATTGCAGAATTTAGTTTCTTAGATTGCACAGGTTATAGGTCACATTAAAGGGGGATTTTTTTTTTTTTTTAAATATCTACTGTAGCAGACTTAAAAAATAAATAAAATAAACATTGTTCTGAGTTAACTCACTTGTTTCTGCCCTCTATTTTTGACCCTGCGATTTCACCACACAGAAGCAGAACTGCTGGAGGAGGAAGCAGAGCTGAACCAAGGAGGTGGAGAGGTGGGGAAGATGGGTGGTCTCCGCAGGAGGAGGCGGACTTACAGCCGAACTCTGGCAGAGCATGTGAAGCCCAACAAGCAGTATGGACAAGACGCTGAGCAAGACAGAGATGGAAACATGGGTACTGACTGCTTTAATAATTGCTTTAAAAGAGCAGCTTAAAGTTTAAGACTTGAGCACTTAAATTTCAATGTAAATATAAAATTCTCCTTTTATGGCAAAGCAGGACAATTCTTTGTTTAAAACAAATGGCCTAAATTGGGTTGGGTTCAAGTAATCTGTAATGTTGGCTTAGGCACTTAAAGAGGTTATAAACTAGCTTGTCCTGTCCTTATTGCAGTTATTGTACACTTTGAGTAGAAATTCTCTAAGGTGTCATAACTGTCATCTTAAGACTGTACCATGTCTTTGACACGCCCAGAAAACTGCAGCAGTTATACCTCAAAAAACTACATGTCATTGAGAGGAAATGGTTTGTAAACAAGTGTTTCATATCAAACTGCAAGCATGATTTTTAAAAAATCTTGTGTTGACATCTGCTGCTGTATTTCAGGCCCTGTAGACATGGAAGGCCCATACCGATGGAATGTCTCAACAATAGTGGCTGGGATGAGCGTGATGTAAGTTGCCAACCCTGAAACACATCTGTGAATTAAAAATGGTTTGCCTTGTGCATAAGTCACTTACATTTCCTTGTATTTTCAAGATAATGCCTTGACTTTACAGAAGTTTTAGTCACTTCCCTTTGCGCCTGGTCACTCCATTGGTCAGTTTACTCGATGCTTTCTGCCTTTTTCAGTTTGCTGATCCTGACGGTGCTGAATCTAGGCTTGTTTTTTAAGCTGTGGGCCATGGAGGATGTGGCCCAGCGCATGTATCTGACTACAAAGCATCGCCTGAGGGAGAGGAGCGAAGCCAGGTCAGTTGACTTCCTACTGCTTCTTTGTGACCTGCGTAGAGAGAGAAAGTCATTGTAACAGCAGTTGCCATGAGCTCTCTGAAGGCAGATTACTTGGTGTGGGTGGACAGGAGGAAGGGGTTCATCTTCCTCCATAATTTTGTCTGTGGCTGTTTGATCAGCCCACATACAAGAGAGCTCTTGTCTTAATGACTCAGTGTTGAAACTGCCTGCTTGTCTGCCTCAGTGAATTTATGGTTATGTAAGTGACATCTTGCATCAGTGGTCTTCGTTCACTTTCTTCACTTTCTCATCTCTGTTTCTGTCTTCTGTAGCAAAAGTAAATATCTCATTGTGCCAATAGGATTGATTTTCCTTGTTTCTCTGTTATTTAGCAGCTTAGCTCCTGAGTATGGACCCAAACTGGGACCAGTGTTCAGGACCCCAGAGGAGCTGCGCTTACTAAAAAATGTACTGCAGGACTCCATTAACCTTTTAGAACAGGTAGGTTGTTTAAAAGGCCAGTTCAACACAAAATCAAACATATTTATATTGCAAAAGGTATTCACTCACCCATCCAAATCAATGAATTCGGGTATTCCAATCACTTTCATGGCCACAGGTGTATTAAACCAAGAACCTAGGCATTCAGACTGCTTCTACAAACATTTGTGAATGGGTCGCTCTCAGGAGCTCATTGAATTCCAGCATGGTACTGTGATAGGATGCTACCTGTGCAAAACTTCCAGTTGTGAAATTTCCTCGCTACTTAATATTTAACAGTCAACTGTTTGTTATAATACCACTAAGTGAAAGTGATTAGTAATGACAACAAGTCAGCCTTGAGTTGAGATCACAGAGCGGGGTCAGCTGAGGCACAAAGTGTGCAGAGGTCACAAATTGTTCTGCAGAGTCAATTGCAGCAGACCTCCAAACTTCACGTGGCCTTCAGATTAGCTCAAGAACAGTGTGTAGACAGCTTCATGGAATGGGTTTCCATGGCCGAGCAGCTGCATGCAAGCCTTGCATCACCAAGTGCAATGTGAAGCGTCTGCTTGCGTTGTGCCAAGTGTAAAGTTTGGAGGGGGGATTATGGTGTGGGGTTGTTTTAGGAGTTGGGCTCAGCCCTTGGTTCCAGTGAAAGGAACTCTTTTGAACCCATTTTGCACAACTTCATGCTCCCGACTTTGTGGAAACAGTTAAGGGATGGCACCATGTTCCAACACGATTGCCCACCAGTGCACAAAGCAAGGTCCATAAAGACATGGATGGGTGAGTTTGGTATCGAAGAACTTGACTGGCCTGCACAGAGTCCTAACCTCAACCCAGCAGAGCACCTCTGAGATGAATTAGAGCGGAGACTGTGAGCCAGGCCTTCATATCCAACACCAGTGTCTGACCTCACAAATGCACTTCTGGAAGAATAGTCAAAAATTCCCATAAACTAACTTTTGGAAAGCCTTCCTAGAAGAATTGATGTTATAGCTGCAAAGGGTGGGGTGAGATAATTGTAAATGCTATTTTATAGAAGATTAAAAATGCAAAGTCAAGTTCATACATATGTGAAGGCAGATGAGTGACTACTTTTGGCAATATATATTGTACTTTGGTTTGAGTTGCTCAGTTTTGCAGATTACTAAGGCTACATTTTGTATCTTGCATACAGCATAATTTCAAAATGTCAAGAATTCTTCTTTTGGCAGCTCCCTTTAGGGTTTGCCAGTGGATCATCTGCCTATTGCACCCTATCCCTAGCATCATCTTCATGCACCCCAGCTGTCTCCATGTCCTCGTTCACTGCATCCATGAATCTTCTCTGCACTCTTACTCTTTTCCTCCTGATTATCCCACCTGTTCACATCAATCTCAGCCTTGCCTCTTTAACTTTGCCTCCAAATGTTGAATAAACTTGACATTTCAAAATTCGATTCACCTCAGGGGAACTAAAATTACTCATTTTCACTTTGTTCCACTTATCCTTGAGCTTTATTCTTGCATTTTGAGGAAAAAGACAATGTCAACATAATAAAACAAAAGTTTATTTTCCCTTAGTATGTCCCCAAATGCTCCTTTTGTAGATATTGCCTTTAGAAATGTCTTCCCTTCCCTCGTGATGATGAAAGCTCCAAACTATATCTGCTAGCTGTATCAGTGTGCATAAGGAAGCGTGCCGCTAGCTAACATCCCATCACACTGTCACAGACACGAGCCTTGGCAATTTATTTCAAATACCAAAATGACTTTAAGCACGTTGAGGCGATGGCTCTATATAAATAAAACTGAATCAAAATGAATGAAAACACAGCCTGACTATAGGGTGTTTGCATCTGTGACCTACTCAAAATTCTGACTGACGAGGCACAGAACATTGAACATTAGTGTATTGAGCTTCTGATTTGATGGGTTCAGTGTTTTTAAATTGCAAATGGAAACTGGTTTCCTCTGCTTCCAAATTCTTGGTTATGTTGAAGCAACCAATACATTTCTCAATAAATGTTGTTGTACTTTTTGCAATAAATATAGGCTTTAAATTTTTTTAATCATTGGATTCTTGCATTTTACAAAACAGCCCAGCTTTTTAGAAAAAGGTTCATATTTAGGCTGCATAAATGTAAGAAGTATGAGTGTAGCTGCTTTTAGTAATGTTTGAAAAAAGCAGAGCTCTTAGTTTTTGCAGCCAGCAGTAATCTGTCATTTAGGTGCATACCTGCACTTTTCAAAAAACCCCTAAAGCAGGTGTTAAGCTGTTGAATTTTGTTCTTGTTGTCTTTGCAGCTTCGTACCTCTCTGGTGATGCTGCAACAGAATTTTGCAATGCCCAATCAAACTGCAGCGCAACAGTGACACAATCACACCTGGTGACTAAAGAGCACCTGTCCCCGTGGACTAAATGGGACTGAAGCACTGAACTGCCTCTGAGGAAACCTCCGCTATCCACAGATGTTGCCATGTGGACATCCCCAGACATGTGCAATGTTTTGCCAGTGGTTATGTATCCCAAAGCCTGTGGTGAAGCATCAGGTGCCTGGATTTTTCTTTTAAAGCTGCAGACAGACTGCTAGGAGAACGACATTACACCAGAGTCAGTCGCACGTGGAGCAGCGGTTTAGGGATTTCTGTAGCGTGCTACTGTGAGCTCCCACAGCTGCCATCGTTTCACTTATTTTAATGAGCTTTGTGGCACATGAACAGTTGTAAATATTTTTAGTTTTGTTTTATTTTTGGGATGTAAATCAATATTATTTAAACTTTTTGCACAGATTTACATTTTTGCACAAGTCTCGTAAATAAGGCTGTGGGGTTTTTGGGCCCCCCCCCCCTTCTCTAATAAATCTTGCTAATCAGAGTCTCAAACTTGAAGATTTGTCCGCTCTTGTTGCCTTGAATCACTTTGTATGTGTATACTTCAGTTTTCCTACTGGACTACTGATATTTCAGTGATTGGATTCTGGTTCCAACCTGGAGTTTTAAATGAAGGAGGCCAGTGAATCATCACCTGTTCATGTATAATCAGGATTTTTTTAGGTAATTTTTTTTTTTTTTTTTCTGCACTGAGCCAAATTCGGAGAAACATGATTTGATATAGTTTTAAAATGCATTTGATGTGGGTGATATTTCAGTGAAGGTATAGGATCAGCACTGTGAACTCAGTCTGTCAACAATGGAGGCAAGTTTGCTCCATGATTTACAAATTTTTCCTCATCGTTTTTTTCCCTCATTGTTTACAGATTTGCTGTCTTTCTTAAACTTGAAGATAAAATGCACAGTTTTTGTTTTGCTGTTTTCCTCATTTTTTCCATACATAGAAAACCAATTCTGTGAACTTGACTGTGTTTCGTACCTATTGTCATGCACTATTTTAATAAATATTGCTTTTGCCAGATGTCTTAACAGTGTAAACAGTGTCTCTGTATAACTAACGAGCATCATGCTTTTCTTCTTCTCTATGTAAAACTCTGTTGTGCCAGTGCAACAAACTGTTTGAGCTGCACAGGCTGATATCAGATACATCAAAATATCTTTTGATTTTAATAACTTCTGGATTCACCAGTGATTGCTTGGAAACCTGGTAACTGTAAAGCTGATCCATCTTGACGCAAAGTGAAATTTATCTCTGGAAGAATCTGATTTAACTAGACACAAACTTGCCTTTTAGACCCTTAAAATTATTATTATTTTTTTTTAACGAATGGTGCTGGTAGGAGAGGCATAGATGGTCTGCTGAAAAAAGATTAAATGGGACTAAAGCCAAATGTGTCTTTGTTCTTTTGTCACAGGTGAAACATAAAACGACTGAGAATGTCTTTAATTATTGACCGCAAGCCTGTCCCAATTCATTCTCAGAGGAAATAGAATATTTCCTCTGTAGTATTCACTTACAGTACACTGTAATAATACAATAAGACAGGTTAAGGATGTACCACTTGAATATTTTCAGTTTCTTCTACTTTCTAGGTGCTCCCTTATTCATAAGGGGCCACCACAGTGGGTAGCGCTGCATGTTTGATTTGGGAGATTTTACCCTTCCTGACAACCCCAAAGGGATTTGCGTCTCCTCCTAGAATTGAACCAGGGAGCTTTGCCTTGATAGGTGAAGATGTAAAGCACTACGCTTTGGAGCCACTTTTAGTACATTAGAGCAGAGGTGTCAAACTCAAATGAACTTGGTTCATGGGCCACATGAAACCAGTCTAATAAGTAAAACCATTTCAAGATAACTTACATAAAACCTGAAACCATAAGCACAATTCAACAAACAAACCATTATTTCCTTTAAATTATTTTTCGAATTTAATAAATGATCTGTTTAAAAAGCAGATGATGGACAGCCTGACATGTCTTAATGACATGTCTTTTTAAACCACGGTTATTACATGTACATTACAAAATGCCTGCATTTTATGAAAATGAAAAAGTGTCACATTTTCACACCAACCAGGGGTCCGACCTTTTGGCAGTCTGATTCTGGTGCCCGAGCTGCATGTTTT
>VUQJ01018927.1:29031-42736 GCA_015108635.1 Andinoacara biseriatus | reverse complement strand
TTATCTCCCGTTTTTTTTTTTTTTTTGAGCAAAACTGCTTTTTGGACAATATGAGGCTACAAAATACATAAAATCTTTACAAAAAACATTTCTACTTGAGCACTGCATTATTTTTCATATGTTGTCTGCTAAAGAAACATACTGACTGGTATTTTCATTGTCCGTAGTTCACAAGAACAAAATCAACAGGGTTGATAACGTGGGCAGTAAGACTGCAGGTCAGCTGCAACATAGAATGATTCAACTTTGGGAGTAGCAAGTGGTTGGAAAGGGGCGCGACATCTTCAGTGATGTGTCACATCCTCTTCACGATGAACACCAATTTCTACTATTGGGACAGAGGTACAGGTACCACCGTTGCAAACATCTGGTGCCCAGAGGTCTTTTATACCTTTTTACATAACTCTGTTGAACAAATCCACGTGACATGGGTGTCACTTGCACATAGTTGTGTTTGATTTTTAGCGATGTTTTACTGCAGCACTTCCTTATTGTTGATGTTTTTAATGTCTGCAACTGCAACTATCTTTTACAAAAGGACAAAAAACAATGCAGTACTATTAGTATTCAGAGCCATTTGAGTCCCCATGACAGAACTGAGCGTATTTTGTATAAAAATGGGCTATTGTTTATTTCTAAAAGAAATAAGAAATAAGCAATAGCCCTTAGAAAACTGTTATATGCATCAAATTTTTTGTTTTATTTTATTACAATAATCTCTTATTTATTTATTTTTAGCACAAGTAGCCTAAACTGCCACCTCCTATATCATGTTTGTTCAAGTTCAGTAGCCAGTACAAAAAGCCAAGTAACTTGACATTTTTCATTACTGTTGCATAACCAAATGTTGCTTTTGCTATTATTAAATTTTTAATGCTTAAAGTCTTGAAAAAGTTGTGCCACGTTTAAAACGAGCAGATCTTTGAATCTGCAACAGTAAGACAGGCTACTTATAATTAATTCATAATGGAATGAAGCTCTTGGTCACTTTTTTGCCTTTGAGGCAGTGCTGGTGTACAGCTTACCCAGCTTACCTTTTCCCAGATTTGAACGCACTTCACCTGAGCTGCACATGCGGCAGCATCATGTGGGTGTAGCCGAAGTCCTGGGCGGGGAGAGGCCGCTTCATTTGACGTCAGTAGAGAAACAGTTGAGTCAGTTTGGAGATGAGGAAACAGGACTTCCCTCCATACTGAAACCTGAACCTGAAAGCAGAAGACCCCTGCTCAGCAGGAAGCACCAGCCGAGCCGGAAACTCGAACGCTTTCACCCTTAGCAGCCGCCGCCGTTCCAGTGACTTCCGCGGCTTTTCGAGCGCCCTGTAGCGGCAAAAAAACACCGGATACAACCTCCGCTGCCAGGACCGAGACTTCCGTTAAGAAGTCCGGTGGGAAAAAATCATTTCAGTCGATATTTCTGGTGGCTGGGAAACACTGCCATGCCGTAGCAGACGCGTGTTCAGGTATGCTTAACCTGATTTGTTGCTTCTTAGGAGTCATTAAACCCGGTTTGACGCAGTGTGCAGCTCCGGTGAGACGGCGGGTTGTTTACAGGTAAAATAAGTGAACGTGGGTTAACTGCGACCTGCAGTAGGTAATTCAAACAGGCTGCAACATTAAAATGCCAGGGAAAATTGCTATGTCACAATATTGTATATTCAAGCAAGTTGGAAGTCACAGCATCTCCAACAAAAACTGGTTTTCGTGTTGATCCTGCAAAGCATCCAGGTACTGTGAGAGAAGTTTATTACATAAGTTATAATTTTGAAGCAAGCATGCAGCAGACAGAAATATCTGATGGGAGGCGTTTTGGCTGCCACAATTTTAATTAATTAATGACAGGGGCTGCACTTCTCTTGCCACCTTCCCTTAAATAATAATAAAAAAAAAAAGCTGATGTAAATCAGAACGATTTGGGGAACAATTAATACTTGTCATTTTTTTCTAAGGAACTTGCTTGTTTATAGCACTTAATAGTCTGTATGCAGGCTGACTCTGTAGGGACGCTTCTGTAGATCAACATGTCTCTTTTAGAGCTACGTGTTTTTTAAGACATCAAAATATGGGACATTCCCTCAATATCCGGGATTTGGGTGGTGGTGGGGGTAATAAAGTGGGATACCTGCTGATCCATTCTACCTGCACGGCATTTCTGAAGCTACAGCCAGTCACTGTTGGATTCTCTGCCAGAAAGCTTTGACACGACCAAAAAAGGTTGTGGCCAGATTTAGGCAGACTTTCAAAGGAGATGTTGTTTCCATGACCACTCTTATTTTACAAGCTTCTGGAATTTAGTGTGCAGCTCTGACCTTTAATATACCCATGTACCTCACCAGGGTGCAGTTGGAGCTTGTTTGTGTATTTTTATGAGTCAGATGACTGACTTGGCCATTTTCAGCAGTTCATTTCTTTGCATTAAGATGCTCCTGGGTTGTTTTGATGGAATATTTCTGCTCATTATTTATCTGCACTCTGTTTTGCAGCCGGTTTTTGGCATTTGACTGAAAATGTGCAGAAAGAAGCTCAGTACCTTAGCAGTTCATCCTGCTGCACAAAAAATGGTAAATGGACTAGTTCTTATATAGCGCTTTTCTACTCTGACTGAGCACTTATACAACACGTTTACATATACCTCATTCACACAAGCACTTCCATGTAATTAAGCTAAGTGCTTTAATTAGCTAACATTCATACACAGTCATACTCCAACGCTTGCATCAGAGAGCAACTTGGGGTTAAGTATCTTGCCCAAGGATACATTGGCATGCAGCCTGGAGTAGCCAGGAATCGAACCACCGACCTTCCGATCAGTGGGTGACCTGCTCTACCTCCTGAGCTACAGCCACCCATGGGATGGGAGAAACACCCTTCAACCATGTTTTGAGTGTTGGTGTTGCATAGCTTGTCCACCGAAGGGCATTCTGCAACTTCCCTATTAGCAAAATGTTTAAAACACCACCAATGTAAAACCAGCTGATCTGACCAGATTTGGGTAGAGTGTAAACAAGTAAATAACTACACTTAACAAATAAATTTTTTCAGCTCTGGTATAAAGTCAAATGGGAATATAACCAAATATTATAATTAAATTACAATTCAATTTTTTGTATATAGCACCAAATTGCAACAAATAGTTGCCTTAAGGCGTTTTATATTGTAAGGTAAAGACCCTACAATAATTACAGAGAAAACCCAACAATCAAAATGACCCTCTATGAGAAAGCACTTGACAACAGTGGGAAGGAAAACCTCCCTTTTAACGGGAGGAAATCTCCTGCAGAACCAGGCTCAGGGAGGGGCAGTCATCTGCCACGACTATATGGTGACTATTTTCTTAATCAAATTACGTGTTTGGTCTAGGAGCGTGTGTATTACATGACATCTTCAAGATTTATAAGCCGGAGGTAGTAACTAATAAAAATTTTGCTGATTTGCTTTCATCTAATCATTAAAGCTATAAAAAAGATGTCTCCCATCCTTAAATCAACCTTCCACGGTGCTCAAAGAACGACAGCCATCCGGATGTGCAAAATGATGCTTTGCTTTGAATTTTCTGCAGCAATTGCAAGTCCAGAGTATTAAACACCACAGCTGTAAAACTGCTGAGTGTAACAGTCACACTGTGAGCCCTTGCAGCAGTATTTTTCTTTATTTGTCAGGGAGCAGATGTGCCGTTTGGTGCTACCACACATCCATTAATCAGCACATGTAACCCAATCTGTCGCCTCTTTAGGCTCTTACAGATCCAAGGCTGCCTGGAAGGACTCACCAATTAGATGCTGGTGACCTTTTCTGACCCTGATGTCCTTTTTTACACGTTAGTGTGATGACTGCTGCCTTGTAATAATAACACACCATTTCATGCTTTGATTTATTGCTAATCAGAGGCTCATTCATATCCCAACCCAAGCCAGAGGTTTAACTCAGCTGAAGGATTAAACACACTTTGTCAGGCTGTGATTGAGAGCCCAGTGAAGACCTGTCACAACTATAAATGCTGACACTACCTCAACCTAAATCCATATCCATCTGTGCCACGTAAATGAGCCAGCATGCTGTAGTGGGTAGACCGATCACTTGCTGTAAATCATTAAAGCATGGCAGATGTGTGACAGATGTGAGGGCAGGAGGTGAAGTGGATGGGGTCAAATAAATAGGGTGTACTTTGCAGTACTGCATGGTGGAAATCTGTTCAGAAGCGCTCCACTATCTAAAATGCATGCAAATGGCTGGTAAGCTTCTGTATGAGGTCATTTCAGCAAAGCAGGCTTTTAAAGGTATTTCCTGTTAATGTGTTTCACTTGCAACTTTTCTCTTTCCCTGAACTGTCCGTCTCATTATTTTTAAAACATCTGACAGGCTGCAGAGATGTCTGCAATGAAGAGGCGAGCCAAGAAGATGCTGGAGGAGGAGGAGGAGACCTTGTGCTGCTGCGAATACGTGAACAGACACGGACAGCGCAGTCATGTAGCAGCCTGCTGCTGTGACTGTGAAGACGTGGATGAAGCCTGTGACAGGTGGGAAATGTTAAACAGAATCTTTTACCCCACTTGAAGCCAGTATAGGCCACTTGTTTTTGATGTAGTTGAACTAAATTTTACAATAACCTTTCAGCAGATTGTGATTTGATTGCTCTGAAAGGGAACTAGACTCCTGTACTTCCTTTGGGGTCTGCTTTGGGGCTTTAGTAAAGCATTTGATAGGAGACTTTGGCCAATCACAGGTCTTCTTAATGCAGATCAGCTGGGCAATATAAATTTGTAGAAGAGTGAAAAATCTCAAGTGTAAGAAGCACTGCTGATGTGGGTTAAGCTAAAGAATTTAACCTGGGAAAGCAGAGTTTAAAAAAAAAATCACATTTATTTTAAAATTTTCAAATATAGTAACAATTTAACATCACAGCTGAAATGAATTGGTTCAGGCTTTAGTGGATTCTCTCTTCAGCCACATAACTACAACAAACAAAAGGATTGTGGTTAAATCAAAACTAAAAACTTGCTTCTATGTGTAAGAAAAAGCTACATTTAAAGGGTTCTCAACCCAGCAGAAACCCTAAACAATAAACAGAAAAAACCACACAAATTAAGTGTCTAAAATTCCTTCATTCGCCTGAACAACAGTGCAAAATCCAAAGAGATTTATGTTCTTTTTAGAGATGAGCTTCAAATATGGCAGTGTTGGGCTCAGTGGCTCCATGGTTTAGGGGGTTAAAGCATTTTAATTACATGTGGAAAAATTCCCGGTTCCAGACCGTGAGGAGACCTGAACCTAGACTCAAGGGGTCACGAACTAGTGTACTCCCATTCCTAAGCCCGGATAAATGGGAGAGTTGTGTCACAGAGGCCATCTGGTGTAAAAACTGTGCCAAATCAAAATGTGGATTCATCCGCTATAACAGAACAGTCGAAACTACCCATTGTGTTGTTGGGACAAAATGTGAATCCTAATTTTAAGGTGACTAAAGTGGCATTTGTAGATTGCTTATTTAATCCAACAACTGCCCCAAACCCAGAAATGTTTCATTTGATTCACCAATTGCATGTTTCTCACATAGCGCTATTTAAGACGCACAAATCACACTGTAATTGTAATTGCAATTTAAGTTCTCTGTCTTTATATATGGGTGCTTAAAACATGGTAATGGTTTGAAGGTTTGCCCACATGGTGGCTTTAATTAAAGTATTATACCTTTTCTTTTACTTTATCAGGTTTCTGAAGAGGGAACCTCAGAAGCCCGAATCCCTGTCACAGGTGACTGCAGTCGTCACAGATCGGATTCGTGTGCCCTGGCTGTGGGGTGGAGCTCAAAAGGTGGAACTATCCATCATCCCTCCTCTTATTCTCCTTCCTGCCCTGCTGCACCTCGCTGCTCTCCACTTCCTGATCGGCGTGGTGGTTCTGACGGCTCTGCCGGGCTTGGTGCTGTGGTACTACTATTTCACCCACCGTAAGAAAGGACAGACGCTCTTCTTTCTTAGCCTGGCCCTCTTCTCCTTGGGGTATATGTACTACTTATTCATCACAGAGGTGTTTCCGCGCGGCGATGTTGGCCAGCTTCAGCTAGCCGTGGTAAGCGTGGGGGTCGTCCTCACCCTGCTAGCTCTCTTTAATACCAAGAGAGATCCTGGCATCCTGCGACCAAACGAAGAGTCTGTTCACAGCAAGGTGACGTATTACAGCCCCCCGGCAGACAGAAACCCTTCCCTCAATGGGGGGAGGCAGGATGTGACAATGACTATAGCCAGCCGGATTGGGTCGTCGGAGCAAGTGGAGGAAGAACTGAAGGAAAGTAAACGAAAGAACTGGTGTCAGGTGTGCAGACTGGTGCGCCCCCCCAGAGCGGGACATTGTCGCATCTGTGGTGTCTGCGTGCTGCGTCTCGACCACCACTGTGTCTGGTGGGTTCCAATAAAATGCCTCTCAGCTCGGCCTGTACAAGTCTAAAATCATTTTAATTTATAAGAGCGTTAAATCACTGTCTGTCATTACAGGTTATGAGCTCATACAAAATAAATATTTTTGTCCAGTTTACCATATTTTTTTTATGTTGTGTTAACATCATGATTTCTTTGCTACCATCCACTCACACCAGTGTGTTCCTGCATGTTTGTGCGTAGTGTAGTGTAACCCTGGAGTCTCAGTACAATGTTTTGTCTGCTTGTGTGTGTGCTCGTGTGTTTGTGCCTGTCTGTGTCAAGGCAGGATAAACAGCTGTGTGGGGCAGGCCAATCACCGCAGCTTTCTGCTCACCCTCGTCCTCTTCCTGTTGACGTCCCTGTACGGAATCAGCCTGGTCCTGCAGAGTGTGTGTCCACGGCAAAATCTCCTCATCGCCTTGCTCTACTGCCCGGGAGTCTACAACCAGTACAGGTACTGGAAACGGACATACAGCCCTCTAAAAATCTAAATGCACTTAATGATTCAGTACATTTAGCAGCAATAAATTTAATCTTTTTTTGAGTGACTTTCTCTCACAGCGTTGCTTCAGTTCATTGAAGCTTGCAGGCATTACTTTATGCACAGATCTCTTAGGGTCCCACCACAACATTTTAATCGGGGTGAGGTTTGGACTTTGAAGGAATGTTTCCTTGTCAGCCAATCTGTTGTAGATTTGCTGCTGTGCTTGGAATCATGGTCCTGTTTCATGACCCAGTTTGAGCTAAGCGTTAGCTGTCAGGCAGACATTTGACTCTAGAATACTTTGGTGTACAGAGGAGTTCATGGTTGACGGAATGACTGCAAGGTACTCAGGTTCTGTGGCTGCAAAACAAGCACAACTCATTACCCCTCCACCACTGTGGTGTAACTTTAACATCATATCATAGAGTAAACCTCTAGTGTAATTTAAAAGATTTAACAGATTGCTGTTTAAAAAAAAAAATAAAACCTTGATTTAGTCTTTTTCTTTTAGTTCATTTTCAGCACCTCCAAGTTGCAGAAATTCAGAACATTTATAAATAAATTTTTTTGGAGAAAAAGAATAGAAAATATGATGGTTGATGCAGGACAAAAAAATAATGTGCTTTAATGCTGTATGCAAAAAAGCTACCTTTTTGGGCGGGGGGGTGCAGGGTCAACATAAACTGGTTACACCAAATATTTTAGATAAAAAAATATATATAAATACTGTTTCTATTTATTCTGAAGTATTAGCTGGGCATATGAAAACCCTAGCACTGGTAAAATTTACTACCTTTCTCCATGTCTGTGTTCCAGCACTGCTCTTTGTTTCACCTGTGCGTGGTACAGCAGTATCGTGACCGGCGGGTTACTTCACCTGCTGATGGTACAGATCATCAACGTCAGCTACAATGTGACCGAGCGTGAGGCCCGCATTGCCCTGCGGGAGAAAACCGCTCGCAGCGCCTGCTGGGGACTCATCGTGGACACTGGCGTCTATTCCCGAGGTTTCCATGGCAACTGGTCTGAGTTCATGAACATGGGAGACAAAGTGATTCCCCCCTCTCCCACAGACTTGGTGTAAGAGGCTGTTAAGCGATCCTGTTTAAAGTTTGGGAATTGTGGCTGCTGCTGTGTATGTGTCCACTGGATGGCAGCGTGGCTCCTTTTGAGCTAGAGCTGCGATGTTGTAATGTGTAACGTGGAATTACACTGACTTTGACACTCAGCAATAATAACTGCTCGTCCCCAGAAGATGCACATATGGCCATTAATGTGAAGGACATGTGGCATCTCTATGCAGCTGCTCATATTCATCACTGTTGCCACATTTCACCTCTGCCAAACAAATATTACTATTCCCTCATGCTGGATGCCTTCCTTGGACTTGAAGGCTGACCTTATACTGTATCTCCCCTCCCTTGTAGTGCCTTGGTGCAAGACAATAACACCAATCTGTTGATGCTGGTGGGGGCAATTTGTCTGAGCACGGCACAAGATGTTGCCTCTGAGTGCACAGATAGGATGTTCAAAGAGGCTCTCTTGGCTCACTATAACCTTTTCATCATTCACGTACAGACTGCACTTGACCTTACTTTGCCTTGTGAAATGAATTCATGGATATTTATCATAACTAATTGAAACATTTTAGCACAGGCCAGATAGGCTGGCTAATTTGAAGCTCCACAGCATCTGATTGCATGGTTTTTTTTTAACCATGTGGTTACTTTGACTCTATTTTAATCTGTTTTCAAAACGGACTCCCAGATGGAACAACTCTTGATAAATGGGAAAAGCAAATGTTGACTTAAGTGAGAAAAATAAGCTTTTCACTGCTTTCCACCACCCCACTATTGGTTCTCAAAGGCATTAAAGCTTTTTTTGGTACTCTAGTAATTGCACAATTTTCTTTCTATGAACATTTTATTTATTTTTATAATATAAATGTTAGAAATGTTCAGTGTTTTCATCTTCTTGTTGGTCTAGACTGTTGGTATTCCAAGAGGCTTTACAGTGGATGGGAGCAGAAATCCGGGAGAACCTCAGTCACAGCACGGCACAGCTTCTCCCTCCGCACATTTCTCTCTCTTTCCTTGCGCAGCAAACATGGAAGCTGCCTCCAGGCCAGGAAACACTGCCGCAGCACTCGTCTAAAATGCAGGCAGATGGAGGGACAGACGGGAACAGGGCAAGTGAGCAATAACAAACTGGATTAAAGGGACCTCTAGGTTGACAACACCTAATAAGTTTTCACATGTAACTGAGGGGCTTGTTGATGATAGCAGCAAGGCAGCTGGTGGGAATTCACTAGCAGCCTGTGGCCATTAAACAGACTTCAGCTAACAATGATGTTAACAAATGATGGATAAAAAGTAAAAAAAAAAAATCAGATTTTAAAACTGAATGCCTTAAAGATGAATCACGTGGTTATCATTTTGAGCAATATACTGGTCAGGCACAGCACTTAAAACTCAGATGCACTGGGGCATGGACACAGCCCCTCTACGAATGTCTTGTGGTGTCTACTGATTCATTGATTGTGGGGTACAAGTCTCAGTAAATTGAGTTTATTCTGGTGCATCCCGGTGATGCTCATTTGGACCGGGAATTAAGTTCTGTAGGAGACCACTGCTGTCGGAGAGAGTGCTTTTTTTCATTTGTGTGTTAATGATTGGTCTGTAACGCTGTTTAGGTTGTTGGCACACATACATGTAATATCTAAAAATAATCTCTCTCTCTCTAAAATAATATCTGGATTCAGGTCTGTCTGCAGATTATTGTAACAAAATTATTATTATTATGTTATTTACTCAAAAGTGTCATTTTTAATGCTGTGGCTAACTGGGATACATTGTACTTAGTGTTGGTTGACATGCTGTAATGTTAAACTAAGGTCAAATCTCAGCAAATCAGCATTGAGCACATTTATAATCAGGAAAATTAGCTTGGGTCTTATGTTTGCGCTACCAGTTGCATTACGCAGATTTGTACCCTGCTGGTCTCTTTCTGCTTGGTATCAGAGCTCTGTGAGCTCTACTAGGGTTAGTAAATCATAATTAAAATAGCCAAAATAAATAAATAAACCATCTCTTGTCTAGCTTGTTACTTTAACAAATATTATAAACAAAACACCAGCATGTTAACATGCTGACTTTAGCATTTATGGAGAGTGTTATTACAGGTTTATATATGGCCTGTATTTCACAATTATCCCCCAGATTTATTGACTGTTGGATATCCGAAAAAGCTATTATTGCAGAAACATGGTCTGTTTAGAAATGGTACACAGTGAGCTACAAAAAGCATCCCAGTGGAATCCATTAATCATCATATGAAAAGACATTTGCAGCTAACAGCAGATATGAGGTGCACTGGAGTCAAGGAGATGGTGGTACAATTCTTTTATATAATGCACAGGAAGTTGTGGAGGAAAATGCAAAAAAGATCCACCTCATATTTCATATTGGTAAATATCCAGAAACTGCTTCTGCAGTGTGTATTACTTGGACATCAGCTGCACAATTTATTAGTAAATCTATTTTTTCAGGGCTATTGGAGGTGTTGGGAGTCTGTTACTGAATATGCCTTAGAGGTCAAATGAATGAAACTGTTCTGATTCAGCATTTTAACTTGTAATTAAAATTCTTTCAAGCTGTTAAATACAATAACACCATCTTGGTTGGTTTTATTTCTGTGAATATATGGCAGAGTCAGTGGTAGCAGACCTGTTATTATGCTCTTGAGCCAGCTCCTGATGGTCCCACTCCTTCAGCCTCTCCTGAGTCACGTGGTCCAACAGTGCCAGCAGAAACCTCCTCAGAGTGCGTGTGCGATAGAAGCACTCAGCTCGCTCTTCCTGAATTATCTGCACATCTCTCAGCTGGAATGAACAACACTTGCTTAAAAATAATGTGGAAATCCAAAACATGAGCTGTACAGTGCCGTGGGCTGACATGTTTCAAATCATGTCACGCCTTGGCGGCAACATCTGCAATTAAGGGTTTGTGATAACTGGCAATGAGTTTTTCACATTGCCATCACACCATTTTTTTGGCCCAGTCTTTGCAAAATTCAACCACATTGGAGGGTTTTCAAGCATGAATGGCCTATTCAAGGTAATGCCAAAGCATCTAACATAGATTTAAGTCCAGACTTTGACTAAGCTGGTCCCAAAGTTTCATTGTTTGTTTTTTCTTTTTTTTTCTTTCTTTTGAGCCATTCAGAGGTGGACTTGCTGGTGTTTTTCCGATCATTGTCCTGCTGCATAACCCAAATGAGCTGAACTGATAGCTGGAGATTCTCCTTCAGGATTTTCTGGTGCAGAGCAGAATTTATGGTTGTATAAGTTATGGCAAATCATCCAGGTCCTGAAGCAGCAAAGAAGCTTCAGGCCATCACACTACTACCACCGTGCTTGACTGTTGTGTGACGCTCTTTTTATGAAATACTGTGTTAGATTTATGCCAGATGTACCGGGACTCGAGCCTTCCAAAAAGTTAAACTTTTGTTTCTCGAGTCCACAGAATATTTTCCCAAAAGTCTCGTTATCTTTGCGCAATATTAAAATGAGCTTGATGACCAGAAATGTATGATAAAAAAAAAACTAAGAGATCAGGAAGGGGTCAAACACTATTTCACAGCACTATATAAAATATGTGTGACAAATTAAAGGAAAATCCAATCTAAGTATTTCAGTACATCTTGGTATTGATTGTTTTCTGATAGTGCGACTGATGACTGAGATCTGGTGACTGAGAAGGGCACAGCAGAAGATTTACGTTATTTTCATACTCATCAAATTGTTCAGTGACCCGTATCGCCCTGTGGATGATTTATTGTCATCCTGGGAGAGAAAAATCACAGGAGCACAGAAACTGTTCATTATAGGAAAGAACTTTGGATTGACTTGCATCGATCCTTCTCAAATGGATGCAAGTCATATTAATTGAACACCCCCCACAGCTTAATGGAGCCACAGGGTCAGGTTGTTTCCTTAACTTGTCACTTATAAAGACTTGACAAATGAAAATATAATTGAGTAGGTAGAAGAGGAGATTAGGAAAAGGTTTCTTTAAGTCAGCCCTGATGAGGTGTGTATGTGTGCAGGTGTATGCGCACCCTTTTCCAACAGCTTAAGCTCCTCCGAAGCAAAAAGTGCTGGTGCAGTTGGTCAGCACAAGCTTCTTTGTCAGACAGAGACTCTCTTGCTGATTGCTGCCAGCCTAATGTGCACCGCCTCAGGAGGACGAAATTGTGATGACGCTCAGCCAGCTGGCAAGGAATAAAAGAGAGAGAGAAAAAGGCACCAATGTGCACTCATGAATGTATCTAAACTCACTCATATGTGGCCGGTAGAAAAGCCGTGTACTCACATCCAACAGAGAGGTTTTATATCAAGTTACGAAACATGAATACAAAATTTTTTCTGTGTTCATTTGTGAAGCTGTGCTGTAACATTAGGAAGATGAAATAATGATAGCGTCGAGGGAGTGCAGCTAGAAAGTTGAGCCACACGCTTTTGTTTGGACGCTTTCCCTCTCCACTGTCTGAGCGTTTCTGGGCATCACGTCCAGAGTGTGTCATAGGTTTGCCTTTGGCTCGTGCCTTTCATGTTTGTGCAGAGTGAGATTTTATTTTTATTTTTTTTAACCCAGAACAGTTTGTGCAGTGCTCACAATTATCCGTTATTGTGTGCATTGCTCACAATTGCCACTTTAACACGTTAAATGTGTTAAAGTGGGTTGGCTGTGAATGCACAGTGTGGAGTTGAACTGCACATTTATTATTAATGATTTACTGAAAAGGGCTTCACAGCCAGGGAAAATATAATGCCAGTGCAAAACTATATTATTAAATGGATCGATGCACAAAGAAAATTTTCATCACTGAGAAGAATAAATACAGAGCAAATGCATAAATGCATTCACAGAAAATTCAAAAGGTTCAGCAGACTGCAGTTGCCTTTGCATTATTGCTTTCTACACAGCCGATGCACATACTGCTTGTGCTCTTCTTCAGTTTGTGTCCAACCAGGTGGGTCTTTTATTATGCAAATCCTTGCTTTGTACTAGGACTTGAAGTTTTTGAGCAATACTTGCTTTCGAAGGTCAAAATGTCTCCCTTCTCGTCTTTGTAAGTCTGCGATAAAGTAGAGGTTGGAGCTCCTTGCAGAGTTTTCTCCTCAAATAATGTTTTTAGTTTACTCTTCACAGCCAGAAATTCAATAGCACTGGCTTGCTCCCTGTGTCCCTGCAAGCTGACAGCTGAAATGGACAGGACAGGTGATTTACCTCTACTCTGGCTTGTCTGAGCTGAAGGAGGTGTTTCCATGGCGCCAGGCCTCGCCGCAGCAACAGCGTTCTGTGGTAGTGTTGGCGAGCCAGTGTCATCAGCTCCTTTTGCCTTTTCAGTTGTCTCTGTTTCTCGTCTTCCTTCTGCGCAGAAACAAAGTGACATTATTTTTTATATTCTCAGGGGAGTCACATGAAAGAACTGCTTGGCGTACTCAGACCCATGCCGTTCAGCTTCTGTGTGAACATCCATTAAATATGAACTAGACCTCACCTCTCTTTCCAGCCGTTTTTCCTCCCTTTGCCTTTCTGCTGCTTTGCGTTTTTCCTCCTCCTCCTCCTTCTGCCTGAGCTCCTCAGCGGCTTTCATCTGAGCCTGAAAGTTGTGTTTTCCATTAAATTTGTATGTGTTTTTTAACAACAGCTGTTTGAGAAGTCCCAAAATAAAAATTGTAAGAGGTCTGCACTTATGAAGTGCATTTTAACCTTAGCTAGGTTCTATTGCTTTACTACTCC
>VUQJ01018927.1:17681-29011 GCA_015108635.1 Andinoacara biseriatus | reverse complement strand
TTACTACTCCACGTGTTTCTCATTCACCCATTTACACACACAAACGGATGTCCATAAACAATTCCACACAACAGGGTGCAGGGAATCAAACCATCAACCTTGCGGAAAATTGGACCCACTGCTTGAACCACAGCTGCTGCAAAAATATAGGTTCTCCCGAAAAAGACCCCCCTCAGCTTACCAGCTTTTCCTTGTCTTTCTTCCTCTTGAGTTCCTCGATTTCCTTCCTCCGCTCTGCGCGCTGCCGTGCTCGGGCCTCCATGGCTTCAGAAAGAGTGAGGGGGAAAGTAAGAGGAGGAGGACAAAGTTTTCTTCTGTAGCAGCCCCATGAGTGGATGTGCATGTTTATCCATGTCTTATGCTTTTTATTCTGAATGTAAACACATAGGCCTTTATGCCCACAAATGTAATCTGTTCTTACTGTATGTGTGACACAGCAGTGTGTCACCACATCTTTTGGAGCTGGAAATGATGTTTCTGTGATTGCTTTTATGTATACATGTGTGAATGTGTGTACAGTCCCATGCACGATCCCATGCACATTTTCAGCTTTCAGACTGACCTGTGATGAGTGGATGGGGGCATGTCTGCGGCGTGACAGCTTTCCTTGAAGCTGTGCTCTGATTGTCAGGTTCTCCAGTTCCTCTCGGTGCCCTGCAACAGAAACAAAGGCCTGTCAGAACTGTGTCTGATTCGGTTCCTGGCAAGTCTTACTCAGAGAGGTGATGACCAAAGGCAAACTCGACTGACATGTATCAGATTGACTGTAAACGAATTCCAGTGTGAAGAACTTTCTTCTTTAGCGAGTAATGGCTTCTATCACAGTTCATCTTCATCTATATTATGAAAACAGTAAGTATCTGTACCATACTACACATATAATATTGGTTCCTCTTGGTTCAACACACATTTACCTAATGAGGTAAATGTGTGGAACATAAATCTTTCCACTTGCCTTTAGTCTCTACAGAGGAAAGAGAAGTGAGCAAACTGTGATTACTCATCTTGAGAGGTTTTAAAGCTATTAACAAGTTTATAGTGTGTGGAGTTCGTGTTACTTAAGGTTGAGAGTGAGGCCAAGTTAAATATAGTATGTGCAAGAATTTAGTAGACAGGATAATCAGTACAGGTTCTAAACCTAAAGTCTGAGAAACTATTACATGGTTTAATTTCAACATCTGTAACATGAACATTTGTAAGTTTGTCATCCCTCCTTGGCCTCATCCAAACTGTACTGGCAGGTTGTGATGAATCTCTCTCAGTGAATTCTTCTTCAGCATGCAGAGCTATCTATCGTATGGATCATTTAGCCTCATGGGAATGTGCTGCAGTACATCTGGACACACATTTACTAGCTATGGGAGGGCATTTCTGTGCAGTGCTGATCACCTCAGCAAGAAGTTTCTGAATTTGAGCCTCCTGCTCAGCTTGGGCCTGTCTGTGTGGCGTTTGTGTGTTATCCCTGTACCCATGTGGGTTTTCTCCTGGTGCTCCAGCTATCTTCAACAGTCCAAAAACATGCATTTAGGTTTTGTTAGGTTGTTCTTTCCAAATTGGCTGTATGTGTGGAAGCAGATAAAGCTTTTGCATGCAGTAGAGATACAGAGCCGTGAAAAAGGATTGACCCCCTTCTTGGTTTATTACATTTTTGCATATTTGTCACAGGTTTCAGATCATCAAACACATTTTAATGTTAGACAATGATAACCTGAGTAAATGCAAAATCGAGTTTTTAAATTATGATTTCATTTATTGAGGGAAAAAAATTATTACAAAAACAAAAAAACAAACCAAAACCTAAATAAATAAATAAGTAATTGCCACCTAAACCTAGTAACTGGATGTGCCACCCTTGGCAGGAAGAACTGCATTCCATCGTTTGCGATAACTGATAATGAGTCTTTCACATCACCCTGGAGGAATTTTGATCCACTCTTCTTTGCAGAGTTGTTTTATTTCGGTCACATTGGAGGATTTTCAAGCATGAACGACCTGTTAAAGTTCATGCCAAAGCATCTGAGTCAGAATTAAGTCCAGACTTTGATTAGGCTGCTCCCAAACTGTCATTTTTAAATTTTTATTTATTTTTTGCAGAGGTGGACTTGCTGGTGTGTTTCAGATCACTGTCCTGCTGCATAACCCGAGTGCGCCTGAGCTTTAGGGCATGAACTGATGGCCGGACATTTTCCTTAAGGATTTTCTGGTAGAGAGCAGAATTCATGGTTTAATCACAGCAAATCGTCCAGGTCCTGAAGCAGCAAAGCAGCCCCGGACATCACACTCCCACCACTGTGTTTGACTGCTATTATGATGCTCTTTTTATGAAACGCTGTGTTAGTTTTACACCACATACAACGGGACTTAAACCTCCTAAAAAGTTCAGCTTTTGCCTTGTCAGTCCACAGAATGTTTTTCCAAAAGAACTCTGATCTTAACTGGGGCAGGTGAGGCCTGCAGTTCTTTAGATGTTCTGGATTCTTTTGTGACCTCCTGGATGAGTCATTGATGGGAAGGTTCCCCAATTTTCCAGGTTTTCTCCATTTGTGGATAATATCTCTCACCGTGGTTCACTGTATAATATTAAAATTAATTTGATGACCAGAAACATTTAAATGTGACAAAGATGCAAAACACTAGAAAATCAGGAAAGAGGGAAAATACTTTTTTCACAGCAATGTAAAAAAAAGTAAACATGGCTTACAGTATAATATGCAGTACAACCAATAAAATACTATAGAAATACCAGTCCATATTCACATTTTTAATGGTAGACCTCAGAGATTTTAGTACTTGCTCATAATTAATTATTTATTAACATTCATAATGTCACAAGAAGCAGACTGTGATGGTGAGGGTCACATTGGCCAGATCTTGCCTTTGCCCACCACCCAGCTTACACTCTATGCTTTCCCCTGTAGGGTGTCCATAGGGTGGCAGAGCCATGTTGGTACTTCGTGCTCTCCAGCCACTGAATCCTCACTGGAGAGTTCCCTTACCAGGTGTGGCTCCAGGAGGGAGAACTGGTTTCCTTCTTCATAATGAGGTACTACAGTTCATATACATCTAATTCTTCTGGTGTTTTTTCCACTTTACCTTGGGATCCTAATCAGAAGTTATAGCCCTTAGACAACAAAAGAAAACACTCCTTTGTGTCAAAAGAAGTAAGTAAGGTAGTTTGGGCACTGATCAGGATTGCCTCCAGCATAACACCTCTTGGAGCTTTTCCGGGCACGACCGACTACGAGGAGACCCTGAACTCACTGAAAAATTATGTCTTTCAGCTGGAGTGAGAGTGTTTCAGCATACAAAAAGAAGTGGGAATCACTGCAGGGGAAAGGGACATCTAGAATGTCTAATGAGAGGAAGTAAGAGCTTACTCATAATCCTTAGATTTTGAAGGAATTATACTATACTATCCTTCAATATAAACGTAAACATTTTACATTAAGAGATTTAAACGACTAATGAAAGCAAGGAATTAAAGGCATTTTTTAATGACTTAATTATTGATAACTTAACAGCCCCAAAAGTTGCTCTTTGGCTTACAAGGGACCTGCAAAGCATTAGTTATTTATTATCCAGTGAAAAAGCCATTAATTGCAACTTTTAAATCCTTCATAAAAGGTGCCTGATGGCAAAGTGGATCCATGAAAATTGCTTATGACACAGGGTTGGTTGTGTGGAGTGCAAAATCACTCAATTTAAATATATATTACTTAGAACATGAGCCACACTCATCCAGAGCTTACTGAAGGTCGCTTCTGGTTTATGTGATATGCAATGAACATACCTTTGCTCCCTGGTGTCAATATTGCGGCTCTTTGGTCTCAAGCCTCCGAGCATTGGTGACTGGGTACCCTGTGCATCTGTCTCCATTTCCAGCTTCAAGACCCTCATGTTCTGCTCCTGCTTCAGCCGGGCAATTTGCTCTTGCTGTTCTTTCAGCCGCTCCCTCTGTTGTGAGATGATCTGCTTCTGGGCAGCATGTCTGTTTTCAAACCTGCTGCCTGGTGATGCTAATACAGAACGGGTGCAGCCGCCACCCTCCTCTTTTCTCTGCAGTGCCTTGCGGAGCTCAGCAGCAGTAGGTGCTGCATGCCGCCGGGTCACCTGCCATGGCTGAGAGGGCCGGGCCACAGTAATCACGGGAGTCTTTTCCTGAGGCAGTGCAGAGGCATCAGGGGCTAAAGTGTCAGACCTGTGGTGATCTTCCTGAGGACAATACAACAGAAAAGAGAATGTGGGATTATTCACAGCAGGATCAAAATAGCCAACTTTATATAGAACTTGAGGCGAGAACACACATGCAGTAAAAGTTTCTCTCTATCTCAGGGCAACTTAAACTTTCTCCTGCTGGAATTCTGACACATAAACAGAAAAGGTTTTATAGCAAGAACTCCTGTAACCCCAACTTCATCTCCTGCTCTGTTTCTTTAGTCCCTCAAGCCCCTCCTACACCACTTTTTCAGCATTTTTGCCTTTATAAGAGAGCCACGTTATAGAGAGATGGGAAACATGAGGACAAAGAGCAGGAAAACAACATTGCTCTAAAAGTTAAACCGGCCAACATGTCTCATTTCTTTCTCTAACATTTCTTCTGATCTGCACCGTCTGTTCATCATCCCCACACTCCAAAAGAGTTGTAAATATTTCAGTAGGAAAACCTTCTTGGCTGAAGGGCTGAGTAAAGGTCAGGTTATCTCATGCAAAGAGGAACGATAAAAGGAAATTTTTTCATTTAGCTAAGCTCTGAAGTTCAGTAATTGCCTCCGTAATTAGGCTTTCAGCACCACCTATCAAAGCTGATGTTTTAGTCATGATTTTGCTCCCTGTGTAATATTAGAAAAAATGTGATTTGTGAGATTGTGTTCAGTGGGAATCATTAATGAAGAGAGCGTACTGTTGCTGATGACATGAGGATTTGCGAGTCTTACCTTCTCTGTGGTGTGGTTTGGTGCCTCCGGTGGGGCTGTTATTGGCTGATAAGCTGGACTTTCTGTGGCCCTGAGTTTGCCTGCTGATGCAGCACTGATTAGGGCAGCCATCTTTTGTTTGATTTCCTGCTGCTGGGCCAAAAGCTCACGTTGTTCCTTCTTCATCCGACACCATAGCTGCCACTCATTCAGACATCGCCGTAGCAACCGTCTTCGGTCACTTTCAGCAGCCAGCTGGCATTGTCTGGAGGAGGTAACAGATGTGATCACCCTTTTTGCCCTCAATTACTGCTTTGTTACTGCACCCTGGATATAAATTACTCAATCAGTGAGGGGCCTATTGAAATACCCTAAATTGCTAATCTGATTTTAGATATTGGTAGTAGGAGATGGCACGAATGATAGTTTAACATTTACTCTTTCTGGTTCTTGCCTGTTTTCGAGTCGCAGTGCTTCCTCTGTTCTTGCCACCTCACGCTGCGATTGTTCTGCCCACACCACTGCTCGCCATGCCCGCCATGCTTTCAGCTTGCTCTTCCAGTCACAGAGAGCCATGGCCTTACCCATGCGTAGCCTTCTGTCCAGCACCACTGAATACCATCCAGAGAAATGCCTTTGCAGGCACTAAACCATGAACACAAATGCATGCAAAACATAAATTCACATATGGAATACCAACCTTCCGATGTGGTCAGAGGTTTACATGCACTCATCATGGGCATGAATGTGATGGTAGTTTGGGGCTTTTAATGATTTTGTTGAACTGTTACTTTTCCAGGGTGGAATGCTTGTACAGCATATATCTTTAACGACTTTAAAAAAACAGAATTGAGTGCATACATCGTGTATACATTCACCCCACTAATCATTGGTTAAACGTCTCAAACATGACGATTGTATGTAAAGTTCTGATAACAAATAATTCAACAGTATTTGGCCAAACACATGTACCCCGCAGATACCAACCTTGAGGTTGTTCATGTGAACCTTTCTTTGAATCATCTGTTCTTGATACAGTCGCTTAGTGTCCTCATGCTGCTGTTTCATGAGATGTGTTGTGGCTGAATGGAGGCTTCTGGGTGCAGTCTGCACTTCTGCTCTTTCCCGTTCCCTGTACATTAAACATATAAAACACAAGCACAATTAGACATGTTTCCAAAGTTTACACTGAAAATGTATCAGGTTTAAGTTCACTTTCTGAATAGTCAACAATTAAACACACACCTGACAGCTTAAATATTGGAAATAATAGAAATTCACCACATTCCCAAAATGTACCTGTTTCTACCAAAACTTCTGCTTACTTTTCAAGTAAAACAGATTATAATCAGGTTATTCCTGCATAGCAGAATATTTTTGCATCCTTCTAAACAATTTTTATCTAGAGGCAAGGGAAAGTAAGAAGTCCTGTGATAAAAACCCTTTTGTGTTTATTTATATTTCAATTAAACATAATACAGTATAGTCCTGTGATAGACTGGAGACCTGTCCAAGGTGTACCCTATGGCAGCTGGGACAGGCTCCAGCCCCCCATGACTCTGAATTGAATAAGTGGAAGAAAACAAATGGATGGATAACACATTATAGCTCACGAAATGGTCAGAAATAACTGGAAATAGTGTTGGGATCTGTCCAATAAGATAGCAGACTTATTGCCTGCACATGGACTGATCATATGCATAGTTCCACCCAAAAGACTCATTTTGAACTAAACAAATCCTGAAAATGAATCAATAACAATCCATTGAATAGCTCTAAAAATACAAAGTGAAGCTCCATTTAACCAATAACATACTTTTGGTTTATGTACAAATATCTGAAACACTGACATTCCTATTTCCATTCTCCATGTTTCATACTAGTTGCCAAACATTTGCATGTCAGCAATGCCAGCAACGTCCATCATTTTAACATACTGAAGTTCAAGCTAAAAGGTCAGTCTTGCCTGTGAAGGACCCCACACTAACTGGGCTGGAATCTTTATTTTCTTTGGTGGTAATTTTTCTTAGTATCACATATTTGTGTCAGTTTGTAGTTTATAAGGAATGTCTTTATAAAACCCCCTCTCCCATAATCCTTAATTTTCAAGTCGTAGCTCTGTTATTATTTCCTTAAGAAGCTTCTTAATTTGTCAGTCTTAATAAATGTAAGCAGAAAAAAAAAGCATTAATATGATTTGGTGACAAAGTTAAAGATTTTGACAACTGCTGACTGCTTTCCACAGAGAATGTTATCTTATGACATACTCCCTGTGGTAAAGAAAGGCCTTGCACTCATAGTGTGAGCATGATTTACAACACAGCAGCCTTATCTTGCTCACCAGATAGAAATGGCTCATCACAATCTCACTTGTCAACAGGTTACCACTAATCCAGTCAATCCACTAAGAAGGAAAGGAGAAGCAGACCATATCCCAAACAATGCGATCTGATAGGCAATAAATCAGATTGTTGTAACCTTTTCTTACCTCTGTCGAACCATCTGTTCCAGGCCTCTCCTCTCTTCCATCTGCCGTCTCAGCCTCACCATCTCCTGCCGCACCATCTCCTCCTGCCTACGTTTCTCCTGCCTTTTCCTCATCTCCTCCTCTTGCACCCTCTTCGTTGCCTCCTCTCTGGCGGCTCGCTGGGCCTCCCTCTCTCTCTGCTGTGTCTGTCTTTCAGCCTCACGTCGGGCCCTGTTATCTCGCACCTGCATTGGAATTCAGCAGCAATTATTGTAAGTGAAAACAACGCACGAGCACCCTTCATTCCATATGATTTGCTGGAGGGCATGCATCACACCAGCAACCAAACCTACAGCTTTCACATCTCTTGATGCCAACTACCTGTTGGTGTCGGGCTTCCATGGTAACGATCGGGTCTCTAAACTTTTTTCTTGTTTGTTGAACATCAAGCGCCATTTCCTCCACCATCCTAGAGTCCAAAAGCTCCTGCTCCATGAAGTCTTGTAGGAAGCTGTTGACCGCTGATTGCTCTTCTCCCTCAGCGAGGCAGTTATAGAGTTCTAAGTATTTTTGGAAAAGAAGTATCTCATCACACCTGAAATATTTGTAAAGAACTCATTATTACATTATTAAGTTGTCTGTTATGTATAGACAGAAGACTGGTTCATCCCTTGAGTTAGGTTACTTTTTAAAGCTTGAATCAGGTCAGTGTTAAGCAGCTTAACAAACCAAACATTCCTCTGAAAATGGTCAGATACAAGGACTGGACTAAACGTGAGTAAAAAATGAGTCAAGGACCAAAGAAAAACCTTTAAAAACCTTCAGAAAGCCCAGAGAACTATTGCTCAAGGTCATTTTTTTTAAATTACAAGAAAGTCTGGTTCCTTGGAAGCAAAACACACAAAAAATAGACTTTTCCAGTACAGTATACTGATTGTTTTTAATACTCTCATAAAGTCTTGCAGTCAAAGGCCACATGAAGCAATATAAAACCTGCACTGAATTTTGAGCGACGGTGCCATAATGATGAGAAAGTCTTCTGTACTGCCTTCTCCATCAGTCCCACAGGACTATTGGAGAAGGTCTTAATTGCTAATAAATAATGAATCTTTGGTTATCTTAGCAGGTAGTATTTTATACCATCAAAGGTGTTGTGGTCTAGAGCAGTAGGCAGAGCACTAGCTTGTGCAGCTGTGCCCGTTCTCTCAGCGGAGCACATCAGGTCATCTTCATCCTCCAACTCCAGCTCCACCCTCAGCTTATTACTCAGCCACTGACCTAAAAGGTCCTGAGCTGCAAGAAACAACAGGACATATATCATCAGCCCTCTTGCTGTACTCTTTGTTGTTATATAGGCAGCATCTCTATCGAGAAAAGTCTATTTTTTTTTTTCAATGGGGAACCTGCCTTCACTGTAAGCCTCATCATGATCTCTCAGCTGTTCAGTGCTTTGCAATGGTACAGCTAAGCTGCTGATTCCCAATTTAGGTTTTTTGTGGGAGAAGACTTCAGACACAGCAAACTCTGAGGCCATCTCCACTCGCTGAGGACAAGGAAAGGACACACAGATGCAAATCTGAAACTTAACAATTTGGCCTCAAACTCTCAAAGTCCATTCAATTAAATTATATATATATATATATATATATATATATATATATATATGCACGAATTCTTACCTTCTTCCACTGATCAATATCTTCTTTCTTTGCCTGAATCTGAAAGAAATATTAAAGTAAGCTACAGTCTCATGGCCACCTTTGAGTGCTTAAAAATGCCCAGACAAGCTCAGAGACACCTTGAGCTGCGGTGGCAGTCTGCAAATTGGAGGCTGAGCCAAGGGCCTAAAGTCTGTGGATTATTTCACAGGAAAGCTTAGCCACTGCCTCAAATCAGCAGATTAGTTCAAAATCATTTCCTACACGTCCAGAAGTCTGTGCCTTGCTAGTTGGCTGCAGGCATGTGAGTATCAGAGATACGCCTGGGTTACATTTCTAAACGGTCCTCTGACATCAGCCAGAATTATTACACAGTAATAACACAAATGTGCTGCTTCTTCTTCATTCATAGGGCATTTAGCCAAATATTCTTCCGCTCTCTGAGGGATTTTTTTTTTATATTACTGGGGGAAATGTCTGAAAGGTGAAAAGAGGCCGAAAAATACCTTATGTTTCCCATTTAGATAAGAGAAAGGGTTGAAATGAGCACATTGGGATTTATTTTCTGCAGTAGGGAAGCAACTGGTTTTTTTTTTCAGTAATGAAACCCACCCAGTCGTGACAGATGCAGCACAGCTCTCAGTCTAACACAGACAGTCTCTGGCTTAACATGAATCCAGAGAATAAACTTACCTTGTTTGCAGAGACGGCTCTTCTCCACCTAAACAGGTCAGGATTGAGACCTGGAAATGCCATGATCACTGGTTAATACAACACTGCACGCTACTATGCCTACTACTACTATGTAGTCCCAACTATAACTTTAGTGTCTCTTCTTGACTAAAAGTGTGCAATAGTCAATATATATATATATATGTATATATATATATATCCAATTAGAAGTTACTACAAAAAGTTACTACAAAAAGCGCTCTCAAAACCCAAGAGTGGTACACATAACCACCGTCGAGCTGGGTTATAATGAATTCTGGGTAATGGAGTAAATTAGCTTCATTTTTTTGGCTAACTCTCGCACGAATGAACACTTCCAGGACTACGTTTCCCACAAAGACTGTAAAAAGGGTTCGGCGTCTTGGATAACCATAGCAACTATGTTACGAGCCTTCATTGAGAACAGAAATTCGATTAAAAAATTATTTAATATAAATTTTTAAAACTAAATGGCTGAAAATAATTTATGATTTATTTATGACCTATAGAGCTTTTCACACAGCTATAACACGTCAAATGTATGTTTTGAGGCTCTTGAGGAACTTTTTTTTAAAAGCGCTGCTGTCGCTGTTGATGACGACATATTTTTACGACTTGTAGTTCCTGTCACTGCATGTGGTTTTGCTGGTGAGCGCTTTTAATTTTAAGTTTCTCGCGTAAACAAACAGTGCTGTGACAGTGTGGGTTATCTCAAAGCGTTCCACTCAGAGCGGTAACCATTTCAAATTAGCGAAAAGCTGATTGAGTTTGTAGCACGTGAGTGGGAAGGCTAGCTAGCTACGTGGCTAAATCAAAGCGATTCACGCTCGTATTGGATTAGGTGTTGAGGGAGTCCTTTTAGAGCGCTTCGATTGGAGCTACTGATATGGCTGGTAGCAGAATTCAGCTGGAGCTGTCCCGTGTGGTTCAGGGGAGAGGTCGGCTGGGTGTCCTGACGGGACTGGGCAGAACGGGGCAGCACTCACTGGAGGTTCCTGGGTGTCTGCTGTACACGCATTTAGGCACAGTCCCCCACCTCACCCAGGACACACTGCACACGCTGAGCAGCCTCCCCTCTGTCACTCAGGTCACGCTGTCACACATGTAAGCTGGACCATCATACACACTCCGCAGCACTCACACTGATTTTTTTTTAAATTTATGTTTTTCCAAATCTAACCTGCATCTCCATCATTCTCCTAGAGCTGAGCACCAGGAGGTGCTGGAGGAGTTTAAGGATGGGTTCAGAAATTTTTCAGGTACAAATCTCCCGTCTTCTCTTTCCTTTCAGTTATTTTTACAGAATAATGAGAGCAGAAGAAGAGGTGGAAAGGAATTTAGGCAAGACAGGCTTGATTAGGCATAAATTATGACAACACCCAGAGCTTATCCAATGTATTCAGATGTATTCAGTATTTAATTATTCTATCATTAGATTTTCACCTAAGTAATAATCATGGAGTGTTGTAGAGGGGTTGAGTGATTATCAGTCAGTCTGATTATTCAAGATAACACTCATCATCCATCATCCATCCATCTATTTTCTTCTGTTTATTCAATTCAGAGTAACATGGGGGCTGA
>VUQJ01018927.1:1926-15053 GCA_015108635.1 Andinoacara biseriatus | reverse complement strand
TCTGTACCCATTGGACTGTAATGACACTAAGCGATGGTGCACAAACCTCCAGACTCTCCTTTCTGCTCTGAACAGCCCCCCCGGAGGAACACTATGATCTGTTACACTTGTTACTGTTGCTTTATTGTTTCTTTTGTTTTTTATTTTTTTTTGATTTTGGTTTTTTTTGTTTTTTTTTTTTGTTTGTTTTTTTTTTTTTTTTTTGGGGTATTTTTTTTTTTTTTTTTTTTATCTCCATGCTGTCATTTCTAGGAGTTGGAGGGAGTGGAGGTGTTTGGTGTGGTGGAGGGAGGAGACATCCTGGAAGAAAGGGTACGCTCTGCCAGAGAGACCGCCAAGAGGCCCGTGGCAGGATTCTGCCTGGATGGTTTCCAGGCAGGCTCCATGGACCAAACCCTGAGGAGCCAGCTCATCACTGCTATGATCAAGGAGCTGCCTGAGGAAAAACCCAGGTTTGCCTGCTCATGGCAATGTGACCTAAGTTAATTTTTAATGTTTTTCCTACTGCTTATACAGTTTTTTCCCAGCATTTAATTGAAAAGCATTCAGTGAACACAGTTGGCCAGGACAAACAAGCCGTGCCCTCTATGCTGCTGTTTTTTATTTTGTGCCACTGGGACAATTTAAGTCATGCTGTGCGTTTATCTGCCATTTGGAAATCTGACTTTTGAAGCTCTGTGTCTGCACAGAAGCTCACTGCAGGATAACAACTAATCATTATTTTTAGCATCAATAATTGTTTTCATTACTACTGAAAAATGCACTCTGCTAACGGCTAAAACGTGCAATTTACCACTGAATAGTCACGTTTACTTGGTCAAGTATATAATTTAAGGCTGGCACTAACAGTTTAATGTGGACATTACTCAATTATTTGGTTAAAACATCAGAAAATGTTAAAAGTGTCTTTTTACAGCTGTTAGAGTTCAAGAGGATAAATTTAGACGGTAGCTCGACAAGCATTTTAGACTTTCTGTTCATTTTCTTATTTTCATTCATTTTTTTCCCCTCAGTCACTTCATCAATTAATTGACCTATTCTTTCTGGAAATATACAAAAAACAACTGACTATTTACATTATTTGTGAACATCTTAAAGAAGCAATCCACATTTTTGTCACACACACATTAAGTGTCATTTAACTGACAGATGGATAAATTACTCCTTCATTTCTAATAAATGTGGCAATTTATTATTTAAAGCTGGCATAATTCAGAGACTGAGCGGGCACATTTGATGTATTCTGCTAAATCAATTAATTGTCCTGCTTGATTAATTAAAAGTGAAAACCCAGCAGCTATCCCTCGTCCCCATCCCTCCCACAATCTTTAAGCACTCATTATCTCAGCTCGACCTTAAAGTACTGGTGTCATTTAATTTTCATCCATTGCACCACTCTTTATTACGTCTCTCCAGTTCTTTGCTGAGCCTGTTTCTTTACTTACATTTTTGCCACTTTTATAGAAAAAAATCTGCAGTATACAAATTCAAAGATAAAAAGTGCTTAATAATATTTTAGGTTGAAAAATCCACATACAGATGAGGATTTTTTTTTCTTTCAAGATTCTCAGATGACTGATGGAAAGAGAGCATGATATGCACTCACCAGCCACTTTATTAGGTACATCTTGTTAGTACCAGGTTGGACCTTTGACCCCTAGAAATGCCTTAATTTTTTTCATGGAATAGATTCAACAAGGTGCCGGAAACATTCCTCAGAGATTGTGGTCCATATTGACATGATAGCATCACAGTTGCTGCAGATTTGTCGGCTGAACATGCATGATGGGAATCTCTTGTGCTACCACATCCCTAATCTGCTCTATTGGATTGAGATCTTTTGACTGTGAAGGCCATTTGAGTACAGTGAACCCATTGTCATGCTCAAGAAACCAGTTCAATATGGTTTGAGCTTTGTGACATGGTGCATTATCCTCCTGGAAGCAGCCATCAAAAGATGGATACACTGTGTTCATGAAGGGATGGACATGGTCAACAAGCATACTCAAGTAGGCTGGGGCATATGCATGATGTTAAAGTTCCTACCAAGTTCATTGCCAGTGACCAGGCAATGTGTTTCCAATCTTCTTTTGTTCAATTTTGGTGAGCCCGTGTGAATTGTAGTATCAGTTTCCTGTTGTTAGCTAACAGGTATAGCACCAAGTGTGGTCTTCTGGTGCTGTAGCTCATCTGTTTCCTAGTAAAGTGGCCAGTAAATTTGTGAACTCCCAATTACCATTAATAATTTAGTGCAAAAGGTTAAAAATTCATCAGCAATTTTGATAAGCAACATATTGTCATTTGCTGCTAAACACAATGCAAGTTTTGCACTATTTGGATGGACAATTAATTCAGCTCACTTTGGACAAAGATTAATTTGTTGCAGCCCCAAACACATCCTTCCATGCAGCTTAAAACATTTTGACATAAAAAAAAAAAGACAAAATGAAATTGTTGGTTGTCTACACTAAATCATCCTTTCTTTCTGGAGACCATCTCACATGAGCCCCCCTCTTCTGGAGGCAATGGAGGAGCTCTGATGAGGGCTTAAAGAGTGGATCTGCATGGAGTGATAATGTAATCAGAACTGAGTGGTCTGTGATCAGGAACTTCCTGTGAGCTTTGCATAGTTAGCTTGTTAACAGGCTCATCTGGAAAACCATTGGGCAGCATCCCTGCTGGTTGTTCTGGCTGTTAGGGATGCAGTTTCCTACCAGAAAGTGGAGAGGAGTCATTATCGAATGCTAAATTTGCCTTGACCTTGATGCCTGCAGGCAGAGAGTCAGAAGGAGCCTGGGAAAAGTACCAACCTGCCAACCAGCACTCCAGGGTGTGCATGCTGTTGTAGAAGAATCATGCTGCTGGTGCTTGTGCTTTTATCTGCCAACAATATGTTGTTGACATGTTACAGCAATGTTTCATTTATACAGAAATTACTTCATTGATTTTTTTATTTTTTTTTTCTGTGTGTGTGCGCGTGCGTGTGTCTCTCAGACTCCTGCAGGGTGTGGGACGACCTGATGAGGTGCTGGCATGCGTCGAGGCCGGTGTGGACCTGTTTGAAAGTTTTTTCCCCTTCCTGGTGACAGAGCGAAGCTGTGCTCTCTGCTTCAGCTTTGACATATCACCGGACCCAGAACGCGCAGGTAGAGCGCCCCCTGCAGGTGTGGTGAAGAGCTGTGCTAAAACGCACTTAACCCTTTTGTAGCTCCTCAGTTATCAGCTGAAGTTGCATTATTATTGCCAACAGAACTAAACTGAAGTAAAAGAAAGTTTCACTTCACTGGCAGTTTTGGTGCACCCATATCAATCTGTAATCTTTCTATAACTCATGCATGAAGTCCCCTCAGCACCAAACTCCTTGTGTTGGTAATAATTCAGCAATTTTGCCCTTCACTTGTATTCCAGCATTACTTTTGATGCTGTAACATATCAGGAGGTATCAATGAAGCTTTTTAATATTCTGCTGCTTTAGCATTCCTATTTACTGGACTTTAAACTTTATTTTAAATGTTTTTTTCCTCCCTGTACTCTACAGCACCTACACATTTCCTAGAAAGCATCTTTCTCTTCTCTTAGTAGGCTTCAACCTGCAAGAGTCATTCTGTTTACAGACATGTAGCATTTAAATCAGTACATGCAGAGATTTAATTTCATATTCAAAGGGCAGGAAGGAAATGAGGGCAAAAGGCTTTTAAATGAGAGATTTTTGAATTTGGCTTCATTTATTTTTACAGATCTGCTCTGGTAAAAAGCAAATGACCTTTCAGGTACAGCTGTTCTTCTTAAAGTGTGATGAAAGAAATTACCCTCAATGATGGAAAACACAAATTCCCTTTCAGAGCTTGCACTGTGTGTACCTCAAGGAAACTGACCTGTCACTGTGTAATTTCTATGGATATTCAAATTAAAATGAGCCCTGAATACACATGAATGTTAAACAGAATAGTGGATTAAAGAGTTATGGCCAGAGCGATGCAAAAGGATAAAAGGATATAAATATAGTGAGATTTTGTGTATGAAGCAGCATTAGTGTTGGAGAACTGGTGCTACTTTGATGTTTTAAATGGCAGAGAGTCTGAGTTAACTGACAAAACAGAAGTGATGATTAAATTTGCTCTAGCAGATTTGTTAATTTCAATAGGAGGAGCCTTTGATGATGAGTTTAAATTGCATGCAGAGTTAATGTTCCTGTTTCTTATACAAATGTAAGAAGGGCTTTCATCTTACAGCGATGCACAGAGAATCAGACCAATATTAATCAGACTTTAATGGTTTCATTGTAAAGACCTTACAGAGTAGTTTGCCGTGATCTAGTTTTAATTTGGTGAGAACTGAGGATGACAGCTGCTGGGGACAGTTTTCACATAACGAGTAGAAACTGTTATGTGTGGGTATGGTGATCATTAACATCTGATGTGGACATGACGGGTTGTAACTTGTGCTTTTGTTTGTGTTTGTAGTGGCTGGTGTATATTGTACAAGCACAAGATTAGTTACAGAGAATGCAGTTCAGTGTGGGTCAAATAATATCAAAGTCATGACAGAGTTACAGAAATCCTTATTGTTATCCTCAGGGAAATGCTGCAGAAGCCTTGGCCTTCTTGTACCTAATTAAGAAGTTATATTAACCTCGTCTGACGGAGGGAAGTTTGATACCTGGCGATATGTAATGTCAGACAGCATTAATCGATTCTGCACATGGAGCAAAATGGAGTTCAGTGGAGGTGAGCACCGTGATGGTGTCAGACCCTTAGAGAAATTCATATTCACCATTCAGCCAATTAAAAAGCCCCGTGGGAGGTATGTCAACACCCTCACTTCCCAGTTAAGGTTCTTTTAGACAGGTCGGAGCATATGCTAATTCACCCCTTCCTCCCTTCTCACCCTCTTTAAGTATTCATCTGTCACACGGTTTCTTTCTCTCTTTTTAGAACTCCCTCCAATCTTCTTTTTTTGTCCTCTCACTGCTATTTCTGACACACAAAGCAGGGTGACTGCTTACCTGACATAAGGCTAATGGGATTTTAGCATATAAAAATAATTATGCCATAGAAAAGTGGAATTTGGAGTAAAAACAGCATGCGCATTAACAAGTAGAAAACAGAGTGTCTGCTAATTGCAGCTAAATTGTTTTTGCTCTGAGCTGTTCCTTCTAAATGCTAACTAACGTAGCTTATCAGTGGCAGTAATGATGTTTCTGCTGCCTCTGACTCCGAGTGCTTAAACTATCTTCAGATCACATTTTGAATGTCTATAAAGATGAACTTATCGGCCTGGCTCATTAATTCAAATAGATGAGAACGCATTTTGTTTGTAGATGTGTTTTACACGCAGCCTTTAGATTGCTAAACATCAAGTGTGAGATGCAGTTTGGAGTTTTTTCTCTCATGATTTTTTGAAGGGCCTGTGACAATGATAGCCTTCAAACCCCAGTCTCTTTCTTCTTAGATCCAGTGTCTGTTGTTGCTGCTCTTTGCCTTTGTAATGCAAAATTTAATCTCCAGTCAAAGTTACTTTTCACTTCTTTATGTTATATTAGCTTTGGTCAAGCCTCATTCCACCCAGTTTTATTCTGAGGCTTATCACCTCCCCTTTTAAGCTCCATACAGACACCATGATAATTTCCGTTCTATGCTTTGTTTATGCACTTTGTTGCTCTCTGCGTCACCTCTTTCGATTTCCTCTAAACCCATTATGCTCTTCTCTTACCGTTTAATCTCTATCTTTAATAATAGACATTGCTGCGGATTGCTTTTTTTTTCCCTTTTTCTCTCTTCTCTGGCAAAGCCTCCAGTCTTTCTCATATCTTTTCTCTGTTACTGGACAGAAATTTGGTCCTCCTTGAAACAACAACCCTCTTATTGAAAACGGCTCCTCTTCAACCAAAGTTTACTATTCAAATTCAATTAAGTAACGTCACCTCACAGTGAACATTCATGTGTCTACGAGAGGTATTCAGAACATAGCAGTAATAAATGAAGGAATCTCCGTATGCATGTGGCTGTTCTTTACCTGACATCAGACTTGCTGAGTGGATTGCTGGGGAAGTGCACTCTTTGAAAGTTGTTTGGATGAGCGGTCACCAAATTGCGGTTAAAAGTTATTTTCTTTTAGGCTGAGGCCATAAGCCCATCCCACTGAAAAAAAATAATTAACAACCCCCTCTGCCACTTAACTGACCTGCTCAATATCCAAGTGGTTTAACTTGATGTTGCACTCCTTAAATTTTTGAGTAGTAAATTATACTAGGAAAATGTGAAAGAGGTGCAGTGATTTATTGAAACATGAAATAAATAGTAATACAGTATAAAAGTAAGTAAGTAAGACTTTATTTATATAGCACTTCTCAAAACAGCTGTCACAAAGTGCTTTACAAAAATACCATAAAATAGTGACATAATTACAATAATAAAACAAAGCTTAATTAAATGCAGAGCTAAAAAGATAGGTTTTTAACAGCCCTTTAAAAGAAAAAGAAAAGTCAAAAACAGAGTTTGTACAATTCTAATGAGCTTGAAAGTCAATATTTGGTATGACCACCTTTATTCTGCAGCACAGCCTGAACTCTTTTTGGCAGCTTTCTTGTAATTTCTTTAAGTAGTCTTCAGGAATGATTTACCAGGCTTCTTGAAGGACATTCAAAGCTGCTCTTTGGATGTTGGCTGCCGTTTGTTCCTTTCTCTGTCACGATGATCCCACACTACTTCAGTAATGTTGAGATTTGGTCTCTGGGGAGGCCAATCCATGACAAATAGTGTTCCATTGTGTCTTTTTTCCCTTTCTAACCATACTAGTTATTGCATGGAAATCTGCTGGTACTTTTCTGTGTTCCTATTCCCATCAATTTTGACAAGATCCACAGTATCACTGGCTAAAATGCAGCCCCAAACCATGAAAGAACCTTCACTGTGTTTTACAGCTGTAGACTCTCACTGCTGCACCTCTCTGCTCACCTGTTTACAAATTTAAAGTTTTGATTCATCACTCCAAAAGACTTGTTGTCACTGATTTTCAGTCCAGTCTAATTTTTAAGGACATGCTCTACACCATGATATGGGATATGCTGTATGCTATGTGCCAATAGCTCTTTGAGAATCACTTTGTTGGTGCAAAAATACTATTTTATGCTAACATCCAAAGAAAAACTTTGAAAGACCTTCAGAAAGCCTGAAGAATTATTGCTCAAGACCACTTAGGAAAAAAAAATACAAGAAGTTCTGGCTGTTTTTGTTTGATGATTTAATAATGGCTGTAATTAGTAATTAGCTCTGCTTGCTCAGGCTTCTCTTGGGAGTTTGTTGTTTAGTAGAAACTGCAGATATAAATGCAGGTACCCGGCTTCTGTTGGTGTGTTTGTTCTGCTTCTCTGGCTCACTTTGTTCTTGTTGATAACATCAGTATAGATCGTGTTATGCATCTGGATTGCATCTAAAGTTTCAAGGCCAGTGTTGTAAAAACATTGCATCTAAATGTTTAAAACCTGAATCAGCTATGTATTTAGCTTACACACACACCGCCCCCTTGCACTAGTATCTTCAATCATTCATGCTGTAAGCCACAATAAGCCCCCTTCCAAGCAGGCACGTTTTCAACTGGCACTGTAGGTGTTATAGGAGAATATCGGGAAGTAGGGTGCAGAAGTGTTAGCTGATTCCTCAGTGTCCCAGAAGTATGTGTTTGATTATTACTGTCAATCGCAAGGGGGCTTGCTGTCTGCCTAAGGATCTCTGCTGGGATTTATAAGATATTGTATATTTTGCCAGTGCTGGAGTTGAACGACGGGAGGGAGACAGGAGGGGAGACCCAACAGAATGGCGATCTTAATCGTCAAGATCAAACACGGATGACACCCTTTGAGATGAACCTCAAAGAGAAAAGGTTCGTAGCAGCTATTGTAAGACCCCAGTGGGTTTTATAAGCAGCAGTGTTTGCAAGTTCTTTTCTTTCATGTGTTTGCTGAAGACCTAATTTACATTTACAGTGCTTGTTCATGTATTCTACTTAAACTTTGTTTGAACTTCTCCCAAGGTACCAGAACGACTTTAGGCCCCTGGTGGAGGGGTGTGGCTGCTACTGCTGTAAGAACCACCAGAGGGCGTACCTGCACCACCTGCTGGTGACCAATGAGCTGCTGGCTGGGGTTCTGCTCATGATCCACAACACAGCCCACTATCAAGGCTTCTTCGGGGCCTTAAGAGAAGCTTTGGCCAACGATAAACTGGATCTCCTCAGGAAACGAGTACTTGGGGATGGAAGCCGGCAGAAAGAAAGAAAGGAGTAAGATGGATAAACCAATAGATACGAGAGGGAATGAGCTGTGGGACTAAGGGAGAGAGCTCTTCTTGACTGGAGTGACATGGCCAGAGGCAATCATAAGTACTATCTTGTTCTGCCAAGTCCAGTCACAGGATGAACTGTGATGCTGCAGAGTCCTTGAGAATGACACACTCCATATGTTGCTAAAGCCATCTCTTTCAAGAAGAAGATAAAACGAGAAAGGAGCATATACAGGCAACTTTTTGATGTTTGTGCCTTGGGTTTGTGTCCCGGTTTCACATCTGGAGGACCTCTTTTCAGCTTGTCTATTGATCGGAGTGGACAGCCAGGAGCGGGGGTGGGGGGTGCTTGATAAGAGGTCTAGAGGAATCTGCATAAAACATGTAGTGAGGATGGATGGTGGTGGACCATTGATGACGACTGAAACCTTAATGTGGCCTGATTTCAGATGACTAATGTCCTCTGAACTGACTGACATAACAGCACAGACCAGAGGGAGACCCGATGAGTGTGATCAATTGTATCAGGGGGCATAAATAAATGCCGCTGTTTCTCCTGTTATATATGAACAGGTCATGTGTAAAATACGATTGCTGAAAGGCTTTGTTTTTGTCATTTCATACTTTACTGATCAGTGCTAATCAAACATTTGCCTTTTGTTTATTTGCTTCATGAATATTTATAATGTTTCAGTTGGATACCTACTCTCACACGTATGTAGATTGACTTCATGTATTTTTCAACCTCACTGCCTAACCAGCGTCTATGTGGAGAATGTGCTGTGCATTAAAGAGAACTCCAGTGAGCTCTGGTTAACTGGAGTTTTAGACTGACAGCTCCCCCCTTCGTGCCGCCGAGAAAGGATAAAGATCAGATAAAGATATGGGGCTCTGCTTCCTCCCCTGCCATGATGGAGGGGGCTTTTTTTTTCAAGGTGAGGGGATGTAATTGACTGCCAGACCATGCAGATGTCTGTGGGGGACAGGGAGCAGACTTACAGAGAGGAGACTGTGACAGATTTATATAACAGTAATGAGGATTTTATTTACATTGCGGGTTTCATTAACTGCATCCAGTGTTATGAACACATAGGCTGGAGGATTTGCTGTCATCAGTTGGTGGGCATAAATGCTGAAGGACCAAAGATGTAAAAAGGGCTGGAAAAGATGAAAAGATGGGTGAAAGCTAAAACAAGCAGTGACCTTCAGCCTGTGTTTATTTTGAGGCTTAATGGGATGGCAACTATTGAGGAGAAGGTTGTAAAGTCAATTCCCCTGGTTAGCTGGTAAAAATAGGAAAGAAAGTAAATGGCTGTTGCCCTCATTACCCTAGAAAACTGTTGTATAGATATAGATATCCTGTATTAAAACAATCTTAGTAGACGTAGAAGGCAGCTAACAAAACAGCAGTTTTATTGTGTAATTTGTATCTTTTTTTCCCCTCTCTTGCACAAGAAATCTACCCTTGGTAAATATGCACTAATTACAGACCCAAGATTTCATCTCCTTATTGCACTAATTAGGCCCTATTGAAGCTGTTACCGTTGATTGTTGAGTGAATTTTCCTTTAATGAGTCTAGACCCCAGCCGATTATTCATTTTCTTGCACTGGTTTATTTATTAAGCTTGTGACCTCCGAAACTGGAACATAAGTGATTGCAATAATGATAAGATGCAGCACAGTAAATAGGATTATAAATAGGAACGTAGCAGATGAGAATGTGTTTAAACATAACAGCTCGGTTTAATGCTCCAATGTGTTAAAAGGGAAAAAAAATTATGAAGGTGTAAAAAAGGGAAGTTTGTGAATTTGGAGAATATTTAATACAATTTACAGTAACAGATCTGCACAAGGCTGCACGCTCTCCTCCGAAATGCACATTTAAAAAAATGTGTAATATAGTAATGTGAAAAACAAGGTTTTCACAGGGCTCTGTGCAGTCCTGTGAAAATCCAAGTACACCCCACGATTCAGTAGTTTAACAGCAATAACTTGAAGGAATTGTTTTCTGTATGACTTTATCAATCTCTCACATTGCTGTGGAGCAATTTTGGCCACTCTTCTTTACAACATTGCTTCAGTTCATTGAGGTTTGCAAGCATTTGTTTGTGCACAACTCTTTTAAGGTTGAGGTCTGGACTTTGTCTGGGGCATTGCTGCACATTTGTTTTTCAGTCATTCTGTTGTAGACTTGAGATCATTGTCCTGTTGCATGACCCAGTTTGGGCCTCACATTTGACTCTAGAATACTTTGGTTTACAGATGAGTTCTTGGTTGCCTCAATGACGGCAAGGTGTGCAGGCCCTGTGACTGCAAAACCAGCCCAAATCATCACCCCTCCAGCATGGAGCTTGGCAGCTGGCATGTGTTTGTTTTCCCCCCAAATGTAGTGGTGTGCATTATGGCCAAACATCTCCACTTTGTTTTCATCTTTCCAAAGGACACCGTTACAGAAGTCTTGGTTTGTTCAGATGCAGCTTTACAAATCTAAGCTGGCTGCCATGTTTTTATTTTTAGAGAGAAGAGGCTTTCTCCTGGCAGCCCTTCCAAACAAGCCATACTTGTTGAACTTTAACATTTAATCTGCTAACTGAGGCCTGCAGAGTCTGAGATGTAGCTCTTGAATCTTTTGCTGTTTCTCTGTGTATTGCACAGTTTGACCTTTGGGTGAACTTTCCGGGATGTCCAGTCCTGGGAATATTGTGGCATAGTGTCAACACACAGCTGAATGCTCCAGACCAGCAAACTGCTAAAACTTCTCCTTTTATAGAGGTGCTCACACTTCCTGATGATCCAGGTAATCAAATGCATTTGAGTGTCAGCACTTGGCTGCTACTTCCTGTTGAAGGAGTAAGGGTGTGCTTAGTTTTTCACATGACTGCATATCAAAACAATGCAGCTGCTAATTAATTTGCACTGTGGATTTATTGGATCTCATCTTGAATGTTGACTGGTGCTGCTTTAAACTGGCAGTGCTACAAAGAAGCTGCTTAACAATGGCCTTAATTTGAAGTTTGCACTTATCTAAATAGCTGTTATCGCTGTCGAACGCAGTTTAAACATTCGCTGTGGATGTTTAGTTACATAAAGTAAGAGCCAAGATAATGCAACCACAATATAATCTATCTCATGCTGCATAAGAGTTAATTTCCTCTTAGGAGTTTTACAGAGTGGGGCTGATGGTAGCGCTTATGCTCATTCACTGTGTGCCTCTTTCTCTGACATTGGCCACAGTTTCCAAGTAAAAGAGCTCTGAATGACAGAGTCAGCAGGTGGTCCTCATAGCTCATTTCAACCAATTACACAGATGGAGAGAACCATTCAGGCTGGATCACTACAACTATCTTTCTTCCCCTCCGCTCTTCTGGACAAGTCTGCAGCGTGAGCGGAGCATTTATCGCACACTTCACACGGCAGCTGGATTGTTATCTGCTGTCATGGTAGCACAATGTACAGAAGAAAAAGAAGTGAGCTCAGCTGCTCTTGTGAAACAACATGGTTTTATGACAAAGTCTCATAAAGCCAGTGGCCCGAGGTGCAGTGGGTGTTATTGTGGTAGAAATGATGGCTAGCAGAGGGATTTATCGGTGAGGGATTGTGTTGCTAGAGTCTTTTCAGAAGGAAGACAGTGCCTGTATTTTTCCCTTTATAGAGACCAGTGTCCGTAATGAAATGAGAGCTTAAATCTTGTCTGAGCCATGGGTGGATTGCTGAACAAGCCTACTGGGCACATGCCCAGCAGCAACATGAAGCATTAAAAAGAACTCTGAATATTTTCTGTAAGAAAGTCAAAACTTTCAAAGGGATGCAAAAAGACTACAAAAAAAAATAAATACACAACACGGCTACAAAGAGACACAAAATTACTACAAAGAAATGTAAAATACACACAAGGGGATTCAGAATGATTACAAAAAGTCTTTTTTTTTCAAGTCTGCTTGGCTTCTGTGTAAAGAGAGGTGGGTGGCCTACATTTCTGTGCCTGGGAGCCTGTTATCTCGATTTGTTCAGAGCTCCAGCTCGTTCTTAAAGTACAAGGCTGGTGACTTTCTCTATTTTCATTATTAATACTTAAAACAACAAGCCCGTATTGTCTGACTGTCCAAAACCTGATGCAGCTTACTCATCTTTGCCAAAGAGCTCCAGTAATCTCTGTTTAAACATATTACTGAGCCAGACTGATGCAGTGGGTGGTATGAATTGCTGTTACAGGCAAGATAGTTTATATTAAACAGCTCCATAGACTTCTTTTAGTCAGCATGGTAACAGCGTTAGGCTCTGTTTTCTCTTCTGAACATGCTTACTGTATAAATACGGTGCCCTGAATCCACATCCAGCAGATTCTCCCTAATTGATTATTGATTCATGCTTATTGTCCAAAGTCAAGAGAGAGACATCAAGCGACAGCCTTGGTGTCTTGATGGGGCTGTTAAATGAAACCAGTTCAGAAGAGTTGAAAACAGCTGCTTGAATGGCCTCGAGAGGCCAGCTTCAAACGCGAGTCCTTCCCCATACACTCCCATGTTAAAGTCTCCATCTTCAGAGCAGAAATTATCTCACAAAAAATGTTTTTAACCTCTGTAGCCAATTTTATCCTTCATGGTGAATGATTGTTGAAATAACTCATTCATTTAAATTGTATTCAAGCTTTAAGTTATGCATTATTAGGGAGGTGGTCTCTGACTGACAGGTAGGTCCTGAGACAGGTGGCTGGCTGTGTCCTAGTTACTGTACCAAATTCAGTGATCACATTACAGTAACAATTATGCTAAGTTCTTCAGTTGTCTGCAAGTATGCCTTTTTTTTTTTTTTTCTTGCTGCACACTTGTACTGAAGTGAGCTGATTT
>VUQJ01018926.1:72947-86108 GCA_015108635.1 Andinoacara biseriatus | reverse complement strand
TCAAGGAGGCTAAGGAACTCACTGACCCTGGATCAGTGGTAAACGGTGGGCAGCAGGCATGTCATTATCTTTTAAAGCCAATAAAGGCACACAACTCTCCTGCATCCTGTCCAGCCAGTGCAAAACGGCAGGCTGACATCTTACAAATGACAGGGTATACTTGGAAAAGAGGGTGGTTGCATGTTGTGTATCATGTCCTGAACTTTTCTAACCAGACTTGACTTTTTTACGTTGCTGCAAAGGTAATGTGGTGCATGTAGATTGTAATGTGGCAGTAAAAACAATTTTTAAAAAAAAGGTTTCAAGTTCTTAAATTCTCACCAAAATCACAATGCAACCTCTGCAGGTTAAAAGTCATTTAATGAAAAACAGCGTGTTGAAAAAATGCTGAAAGGTAAATTATCTGTGCCGACCCCATGGTTGTTTGTAAGTGACATGGTTCATCGAGTTCTAATGTTCTTAAGTTCTCTCTCACCAGCATTTCCCTCATCTGCTGGAAGACCCCAGGTCACCAAACCTGCACACTCACCTCCGCTGGCCCTGCCTTACCCTTTAGCCCCCCTCACCTCTAAGCCCTTTCACAAACACATGTATGCACACACACTCAGAGGTGCCCTCAGAGGTGGAATTGCACATATTCTGAAGAGTATTTCACCAAAGCTAATGAGCTCCAGGTTGTTAATGAATGACTATTTCCTGTACCTGTCCTCTTAACCAAGAGAAAAGGGGTTTGTTTGGCTATGGCTCTCTAGCCTGGGTGGGTGACAATGGAGTGAAAATGCACTATACAATGACAACTTTTACCCTTTTACTTACCGTTTTAACTTTCCTTGCTTTCATACCGCCAGCATACACTTGTCTGGAGAATTACACAAAGAGGTTTGTGGATTTTTCTGTTCCAGTCCTTCTTTTCCAACCGTCTGTCTCCCTCCTCCCTATTTCCATCCCTCACTTGTTCCCTGAAAGGCTTGTCCATCATCACCTGCCAGCAGAGCTAAACCCTCTAAGTGTATACTCTCCTTTACATGAATGATTGCTCTGTTGACATGACTGCATGGGACACACACATACGCACACATGCACTCCAGTGAGATCCTGGGGAGCAGATCTGCACATTCTTTATGAAAAAGGGAGTTCAAGAATAAATCTGCAGGAAACATCACATAGTGTGCTGATTCGACTCCAGGTTCAGACAAATGGGAGTTTTACCTCTGAGGGCTCACAGACACCTTGAAAGGCATTTAACCGTGGACTTGTGTTTGCTGCTATGTGTATGTGTGTAACAGGAATGAATAAGCACTGTTTGCCAAATTGATGTCAAAGTTGCCGGAGGTATGTAAATGCATCAGTTTCTGCTGATCATTCATCACATCATCATGAGACACTTTAAAATGGAGCCAGTAGATATGTTTTGCTTCAAATGGAATTTGAATGGCATTTTTTAAAAGCATCTTTCAGTAATGCACTTTTGTCATCAGCATTTTGATAATAAGATGAACCCCATGCGTAGTGTGCTAAATATGATGAAACAGCCAGAAGATCTTTAGCTTGGCTTACCATATAGACTAGAAGCAGGGAAGAATAGCTAGCTAAACTAAAAATGACAAACAGGTATGGGTTTATTGATATTTCCATTTATCTAGAAGCAGATGAATAACATTATTCCCCCTCAAAAATGGCAGATTGTTTTGTTTTTTTTAAAAGAAAGATTTAGAAGCCCCACTTTCATTACAAAACACACCTCCTTCATGCGGTTCTATTCTGCAGAAGCAACAAGGTGGGTGGTTTAGGGAAGGTTTTGCTGGAGTTCAGCTCCATTCTGGGATCTGTTTGACTTGGCTGACTGTTTTATCTCCTGCAGAGGAGATAGCTGTTCTGCCTACAAGAGCAAACCAGAGGATTTCTGAGGTCCAAGTCTCCCGTGGCCAGATTTACACTAGTGTTATAGAACAGTTCTGAAGAGCGAGGTGGTGGATAGTTAAGAAACTCAAATGTGAGAACTATGCAATTCACCAGTTGCCGCAATGCACAGTCATCAGAATACTAATTCTTAGTAACTATCTGTGCTGGATTTTCTAGAGTTGAATGACAGACGCCATCAAATGCCCTCGATTTGTGAAGTTTTTCAGGATATGATCCACACTAAAATCAGGTTTGACAGCAAGTTTGACAGCATTACCTGTTGTGGTCTGTGGTTTTTGCCATGAGAGTTTTTTTATTAATATTATTATTTCAAGTGTGTTTCTATTGTTATTTGCATCATTTCTGTTTTATTTCCTTATGTATGATGTTATAGTTGAGCTCTAGTCAATTCTATAGAGTTTGGTGCTTGAGTTTATTTCTTGAGACTTTAGTCCTTTAGTCTAATTACTATTTATAATTCTTTAGTTCTATTATTTATTATTTCAGTTATTCCTGCTTTACTTTGGTAATCATGCATCTTTGGTGTCTTGTAATTTTACTTCCTCCGGTGTCTGATTGCCCTTATTGTCTACACCTGCATCTCGCTACCTGCCGGTGCCCAAATTACCTTCATGTGTATAAATAGTCTATCTTCGATGTAGCCTTTTTCAGATTGTCTTTTGTTCCTTCAGTGTAAGTGTCTGTATTCCTGTGCCCTGTCTGTTGCCTTTTGGATAGCTGTTTTACTTGGATTACCTTCATTTATTGCCTTTTCTGGACTGGAACTACTAGCTTTGTAATAAAGCTTGCCTACTGTTTATCATTTTAGAGTCTATATTTTGGTTCTTTAACCTCACAATCCATGACAACACCTTACTGATAACCTGATGTGCAGGCTGTGCTTATCTAAATGCAGATTAGATTATTTGAAAAAAAAAAAAATCTAGCCATGAACTTTTGTATGCTTAATATGTTCCCTTTGGAATAATGATGAATATATCAATTTTTAGATCAATTTGATCTGAATTTAAAAAAAATAGAGTAGAGTGTCTAATAAACAGGAAGCAATACATCGTATCGTGGCAAAAAACTCAGCATGTGGTCTACACTGAAATCTGGATGGCACGATGCTGCAGCGGTTTTGCACTGTTACCTCACATAATCGGAAGAATCTGCTCAAACCTCATGGTTGGCGAGGGCTTTTCTCTTTGGAGTTTGCATTTTCTTTCTGTGGGGTGCTTCAGCTTTCTTCCACAGTCCAAAACGCAAAACAGTTAATCAAAACAATTTTTAGAGTCTTGGGCATTGCTACTTTTATTACCATCTGTGTTAGGGCACAGATCCCTGCTTAATAAATCATGCACAATGTTTTCTCAGCCAATCTTCAACACTGTATTTATTTCTGATTGAATTTTCTGATTTCCCATAGGCCTCCTTGCCTGGTTCTTGGTTCCACATATGCCACCACAATTAAAATAGCCTGGACTAGCCCCTGTTGGACACATTTTTCAAACAACATACAACAGCTTTCCAGGAATCATATGAGAGAAATGAGAGGAGGAGAACTGGGGAGGGAGAGAAGCAGAGACGTCCAGGACAGTGAGGGAACCACATCCAGTTCTTAGAAACAGCTGACATGTTTCTGCTGCAAGATGTTCACCTACAGAGCCAAAGTGGTATCTCTTAAGGCCTTTATTTATTTAATAAATGTATCAAGAAATGCTCCATTAATATTATTGTTATGGCTGGCTTATGCTTATTGGCTGTTGTCTTTCCCAACACAAATGCTGATCTCCTAGCTTTTCTAACCTTTACTGCCTCATATTTCTTCTTTACAGCTCAGATTCAGACCCCCCAGTTCAATCCTGAGATCTATGGCCTGAAACAAATAAGTTAAGTTGGAAACAGTCAAAAAGGCAAATGTGCTTTGCCGAGCATTGGTAGAAAAAGAGTGTGAGTGAGAGAGAATCGAGTGAAAGGTGTAATTAAGTCAAGAGACTGGAAGTTAGTACAGATGGAAAATAGCAGGAGTAAAAGAGTGAAGGGAGGAGGGATGGAGGATGGTTGATGGTGGATGGGAGTAGCCGTATGAGAGTAATTATAATGACTGATGTTGTTTACTCCCATTTCCCCTCGCATCATTTATTCTGTGAGGTGGAAAACCCACCCACTCTTTCTTCGCGTTACAGACGAGCGCTGCGGAGTGGTGCCAAGCCATGTCATAATCTCTTCTCTTCCTCTAATACTGGAAACATTTATTCTGCCCTCAGCTTCTTTCTTTCTCCTTCGCTAATATCCTGCCTCCATCTGACTTCTCTCTTTTAACTTTGTGTTAAACTTTCCATTTTCCTCTGTCCCTATCCATCTCTTTCTCAGCTCCCTCTCTCCAGGCTTTTGTTTTCACTACTGCTTGTGTTGACACAGCTATGTGTGACTGCTGCGACTGGGCCGAGCACATGCAAGATGTTAGCGTGATGTACGGCCGTTTACACTGTAGATGACAAACTGAGGTTGGATGCTGTCATCCTTTCTTCCTTTTGTTTAATGTAGTCCCGGTGGCATGCACGCACACACGCCAGATGAGCACATCACCACCCACCTCTTTGTTTAAACTATTCTGTTTGTCTTTGCCAGCCAGCAAACATGCAACAATGTATGGAAACAGATGCGTCATCTTAAGATGAATGGGGGGAAGGGGGTAGAAGCGGGAAAGAGCAACAGAAAGAAACCCACAACTAAACATTTTCATCTGTGTCTGAAAGAGTTGAGAAAATACATGATTCTGCAAAGCCAAAGTGGAGCATATGATTTTCACATATCTGTCGCACTTTGTATTAAGGAGCGGGACTTAAAGCTGCTTTTAAAGATGGAAGTAATAGGAGTACAAATTACTCAAAGCACAGTAAATCTGAGGAGGGTCTTTCCTTGGTGATGATGGTAAACACATTGGAATTCGCTAATGATCAGCCCATTCACAAAGAGGAGAAGAGAGGAGAGGAGAAATATTTTTTCTCTTCCATGTGTGCTTATTGATTCTGGCACCATGACAGATGCTTAATGAGGAACAGGGCTGGAAGAAAGCTCTGAGGACCCCGGAGAAAGAGAGACTGTCTGCACAGAAAATACACAGATATGAGTGCGTGAATGCACAGAGGAACAGCGATGAGTCCCTTAGCATTTACACATCAAAAGATCATAATCAATTCCCACTATAACAGGACTAACCTGCTTGACTAATGATCTTTAAACACTCCTTAAAGTTCAGTTTGAAAACTTCATGTGGATGTAGAGATCTATTTCTTCATCTCTGTATCAACTTTTTTAAGTCTACCTCAGTCTTTTCATTAACTCATTAACAATTAATGACAAAAGACTAACACCTAGAACAGAGATGAACCAGCTGTATAATATGAACATAAACACATATAGAAAGAAATGAATAAAGAAATCAACCACAAAAGATTCTGTAGTATTATAATTACTCTAAATGTACTAAAATTAATTTCTTTTTTACAACGGCATCATAGTGATGGGACTGCAAATTAGGGCTGTTGAGAGACAGAAGTGTGAAAAGTGAAATCATTAAAGTAAAGTAAGAATAACTTGTGTAAAATTACGGATCTTCACTACATCTTTACATTAGCTCCTAGAGTACAACACTGACACACATGCAGAGCAACATCTGAAACTGATCATTTTCTGAAAAGCCCAAAGTTCAACATAGCAAATTATTACAATTATTGAACTTGATCATGATTGTTCCCTGGATGTTTTTGTTAAACCAAAGAAAAAACATGCGTACATATGCTGCATAAGTCTTTATTTTTTATAACTAAAAGTGACAATATTTGCACCAGAGGGTGGAGTGTTAAGTTAATGCTAGCAAGATTACTTGGCAAAGCTACATCCACAAACTGCACAGAGATACAGTACCTGCAAATTACTGCTAAGTAGCACACAAATAAAATACTATAATTTTGCTCTCCAGCTGATTATACTAAAATTGCTCCAAAAGGCATAAACATGACAACGGGCATTCAGTGACTTGAACCAGTGGGGCTGAAGTCTAGCAGGTAACTAGCATCTACAACCACCCATGTTGATATCTGCCATGTTTATTTCTGCTGTAAAAGTGGATCCCATGTAAAATCTTTAACTGTGACAAATCATCCATCTGGATAATGGCGTTTGGAGAGTAAACGGACTGACAGGTATCTGACACAGGCAGCTGTAGCCAGTAGTTGCCTGCTGGATTTCACCTCCTCTAAATGGATTCACCGAACTGGACCGCTACCTTGTGTTTGTGCTGTCTGTGTCTTTTGTTCCAAAAGACCAAAAGTTTTCATGTTTATCTCACAAAGAATATGTCTTGCTGTGTGGTACGGGCTGTCCAAGATGTTTGCACTTCAGGTTGAGTGAGTGAAAGTATTTTATTTCTCTGTTACTCAACACAAATGAATAGATATGTGTGTCTGTGTGTTGCAGCCTTACTGTTCATGAAATCAAGCTAATGAAACCAAGCTTGCTTGTTTTAGCTGATAACTTAGCGCTCTGCTTTCTTGTCCAAATATGGTCGTTTCTGGCTACAAAAGAATTAACCTGGTAAAACACTAAAGCAAAGCTTTCAAAATGTTGAGTCCAAAACCAGTGAGTAATGTCATGGTGGCTATTTTCATCTTTGATCCAATTTGTGGGAAGGATTATCTTTTGTAGCCATTCTCAAAGCACTACTCTGAGGAACTGCAGTTCTGTGGGATTGAGATCTGGCGACTGTGGTGGCTATTTGACTACAATGAACTCATCGTCATGTTCAAGAAACCAGCTTGAGCTGCCATCAGAAGATAGGTACACTGCAGGGATGTCACCAGAACCAAGATTAATTTTTGTCATTTTTCCTCCCCGTGGTATCAAAAATGGTATTGAGACCAAAGTGTGTCAAGAAAATATCCCACACTTATCATAAGGCAGGATGGATCCATGCTTTCATGCTGTAGAGTCCAAATTCTGACCATACCATCTGACTCGAATCGAGGAATCGAGACTCATCAGACCAGGCAACATTTTATCAATTTTCTGTTGTCTAATTTAGGCGAGCCTGTGCAAACTTTATCCTCAGTTTTCTGTCTTAACTGAACTTTAGCAGGTCATCTTGATCATGTATGCATGCCTAAATTCTTTTATTTGCTGCCATGTCATTGGCTGATTAGCTATTTGTGCTAAGGAGCAGTTCCATAAACTGACTGGTGCGTGTATAGATGACACATTAAAACACAATTGTTCATCATTTTTATCTATCTTATCTAATACAACAACATGAGAATTCCTGAAATTCCATTATGGCTTTTTGTATCGGTGCGACACACTAAGATTTTAGTTGGTTTCATCTATCCACCCCTAGGAAAAAATTTCAGAGGTGCTAGAGTCAAGTATTTACTTGAAGTATGCGGTCTCTGTGATGCTAATGATGAACCTTGGCAGACTTATGCATCTGCTAACCAATCCTCTCAAACACACACACCTACACGTGCACACTCAAACTTAGATTGGAAGCTGTTGGAGAAGGATTGTAGAGCAGGAAGTGTGTAATTATTGGGGACAGAGGGGCAGATAGATGGATGTATGTGTGTTTAACACTCCCACTCATTTTCCCTGCAATCTACTGGACTAATAGAAAGCAGGTGTCCCAGTGTGTGTGTGTGTGTGTGTGTGTGTGTGCAGTAATTGTGGTGGTATGAATACAAGTGTGTGTGTGTGTTATACAGTGTGTCATGGTAAAAATGCACTCAAAGCTCTGGTATCAGCTTGTTGAATTTGGGTGATGAATGAATGACATGGACAAAGTTGTATTGAGGGCCAAAACACTGTCATTTTCAGCTCAAGTGGAGTCTTTGGGGGCCCAATAAAGCCAGAAGTGATTTCAGCTTTGGAAACAGCACAATCAACTTTTAGTTCATGTTTGTTAAACTAGTGGTCTGACTTACAGAAATAAAATTAGCACAAAAAGTAAGGACATTTTTGTTTGGTCCAGTATTTCTTTGTTGTAACAATGCTTCTTGGCAATAAATCTTATACCAATAGAAAACCTGTTTATTTCATCTTAAATGGTGCCACATTTGTAAGGCTAATGCATTTGTGGGTTGAGCAGCAGAGTTGAGTATGTGAGTTGCACCCATGAAAAACTTGCCAAATCTTCTCTGCCAATGCTATTGACTCTTGTTTGGTGTTCTTGATTTGATTGGATTGGATGATTGAAGTCTGAGGAAACAATACATACTTCATATTTACATATATATGTATGGAATAATATACTATAATAATACTATAATACTATAAATATATATATATATATATGTGTGTGTGTGTGTGTGTGTGTGTGTGTGTGTGTGTGTGTGTGTGTGGTTTAATCCATACATATATATATATGTGTATGGATTAAATCATATGGATTTGCCATTGAAAGGGGGAATTAGACGCTAAAGAGGTTAGATGTGACAGCTGCTGGAGTTTCAGTGCGGATTTCTGTCTTTTTTTTTTAACTAACTGAGCGTGAATTTAGGCTTTCAGCTGTTCACAAGCCCGGATAAATTGGGACAGTTGAGTCAGGAAGGGCATTTAGTGTAAAATCTTTGCCAAATCAAACATGCAGATAACCAAGAATTGGAATACTGGATCCGTCAGGACCTGGGTTAACAATGACAGCCTCCGGTGCTGTTGGCCAGCATGGTGCTGGTGGAAAATGTTCTACTGTTGGTGATTAGAACAGATTTCAGTGGATATATAGATGAAAGGAACATAGGTGAGGTGCTGGGTAAACCTGGTGTTAAGGAGAGAAATGCAGAAGGACAGATGGTAGTGGATTTTGTGAAAAGGATTGAAATGGCTGTGGTAAACGCATAGTTCAAGCAGAGGGAAGAACACAGGGTGACACATAAGAGTCGTGAAAGGTGCACACAGGCAAACTAAATTTCATGCAGAAGGTGCGACCCGAAAGAGATGGGAGATTGCAAGGTGGCGTTATAAAAACACACACACACAGTACCAAAAAAAAAATCACTGTATAATTAAATTCATACATAAATAATTTTTAAATATTTGCAAAGGCATGCAAAGTTCTCTAAAAGTGTTCATAACTGTGAAAGTTCACTTCACAGTAGGAAGTGTGTATTTGTGTGTCCATGCGTGCCTGCTGGCGTGATGGTGTGTACAGACTGTTTCACATTGGTCACAGAATTGCTTTCCCCTTTCAGCCAATCCCCAGCTTCCTCTCAAAGCAATAAAGCAGCATACTTTAAAAATGCCATGTAGTGCCATCAAGAGTGTATCCTTATGACTACATGTGTTTGTGCATGAAAGAGAAAATAGGATAGAGTAAATCCTTTTTTTGTAATTTACCTTACCTTAACATGTGTATAAGTGTCTGTATGTGAAAGATGTGAGAAGGGTTGTGTAAGGTAGAATGTGTTCCTCTAGGCAGAATTTTAAACACTTTTTCTGTGACTGTTCACACTAGATATTATAGGACAGCAGAGCCTGGGCAGAACTTCATTTCCTTTTAAGGCTCCTCTGCATTGGACATTTAAATTTTCTGCTTTTTAATATTTTTGTGTCCTACAGCAGCGTGTACAAAGCAGTGATCAATTTAATACACTGAGCTTTACCTCTCTAGTATGATTGTGGGGTTGATGCCTTTTGAAATTTTTTAAATGCAACTGTGAGACAAATCCTGGCTTTCTATGCAGTTCATTTTACTAATAGCCCCTTCAAGAAATCTGTGTTATTAGTGTTATTTTTTTATGTGCAAGGACTGTATGTAAAAGATGGGCACAGCTTAAAGGACACGTATCATGCTTTTAAATCCTTCCTTTTCATATATAAATCATTCACTTGTGGTCTATATAAAGTAGAACTGCAATGCTTTGGTCTCAGTTCCTCGTTATCGTAGCTCCACAGACCGCACATTGACCCCTTTTCTGACACAAATATTCCCAATTTTTCTTGATCTGTAAACACTTTCTCAATGCATTAATGGCTATAACTTGTACTTAAGAAACTGGATATTGTGTTGTGTTGTCAGGTAGCGGTTGTTAGTAATTACATGGGTACCATTGAGAGTCTGACAAGCATATTATTTGTTATCACCAGCCACCCTATAAAGAAACTGGGCCTTAGACCAGTCCCTATAAATGTTACATACAAATCCCACAATGAACAAAAGAGTAGCAAGTAACACAACACAAAGCAAGTGACTAAAGCACAGTGTATTTAGAACAGTGCCCATTCATCCATCCATCGATCCATCCATCTTGAATGACTTTACTCTTCAACCTATCTCGAAGATAGAGGTCTGCAACCCTTCGGAGGAAGTTAATTTCTGCCACTTGCATTCACAATCTCATTCTTTTGGTCACTACCCAAAGCTCGTGACCACAGGTGACGGTAGGGCAGGGAATGTGTGTTGGGCAGTGGCCAAGGTTGGAGGCCTGGGCAGACCAGCTATTGAGGCTAAGGGGAATGCCCATTTTCACTCAATACCCCACAGTCAAATGCTCAGTCTTTTAGCCAGGCTATTAACAACGTTTCTCAGTGTAATAAAACTATCCATCCATTTGCTTCCGCTTTTCCTTTTCAGGGTCGTGGGGGGGCTGGAGCCTATCCCAGCTGACATAGGGCGAGAGGCGGGGTACACCCTGGACAGGTCGCCAGCCTGTTGCAGGGCCAACACAGAAACACACTCACTCTCATTCACACCTGTGGGCAATTTAGATTGGCCAATTAACCTAACCCCAGTAAGTGCATGTCTTTGGACTGTGGGAGGAAACCGGAGTACCCAGGGGAAACCCACGCAGACACGGGGAGAACATGCAAACTCCACACAGTGAGACAGAGGCCGGGCCAAGGTGGAATCGAACCCAGGCCTTCCAGATGGTATTCAAACTGTGAGGCAGCAGTGCTAACCACCGTGCTGCCCAAAACTAAAGAGAGTTAAATTAATCACATTTTTGGTCTTTCAAATTTACTCCGTAGTGATCACTCTTGGGGATAGAGGATATTTTGGTAGTTTTTGCTGGAACTCCAGCAGTGCCTTCCAGTCCCAAAGAGAAGTGGTGGACACTCCCAGGGATAAAAAGCTTGACTGCTGATCAGTTGATTATTACACAGCAGTGGGGAATAAGTCTTTCTGAAAGTTCTGTAACTATGTTTAAGGATATAATTGCTCCATTACTATGCCAATACAGGAGCTACCTAAATTCCACAACTTTTTTTGACATTTCGCTTTCCCGTCCAAATAAGAAGGTTAAGCGAAATGTCAAAAAAGTACCTTAAAGGGCCAATTGTATGTTATTTTTGACATTCGTGGACCAGAAGTAGGGGGCGGTACCAGAAGCGGCCTGCGGGTCGGGAGTTTGGGTACCCCTACAGTAGTGTATACTTCTGCCTGTGCAATGCAGTCTATGTTTTTACCTTGCTAACCAAGCCAGAAACCATTAATCTGTAAACCAGTCCCTGCTCTAATCCAAATATGGTTACTTCTGGCTCCACATTAAACAAACCTTTTTTTATATACAATCTATACATTTAAATCTAATAACATGACATATCAACTCCTCCCACTTCATATCAAATAAATGAAAAGGGAAAAGAACAACAACAAAAAAGATAAAATTAGAGCATTTAAAGCTGACTTCTTTTACATTACTGGCATTGAAGCCTGTCCCTGTTTTTCCTAAATAAATATATAAAATCACATAAAGTAAAAAAAAAAAAAATACTAGACACACACAGGCTAACACTTTGTGTGAGACATTAATCCATTTATGAGGGCAAGCTGGCTATTGTCAGGAGACACCTCTAACAGTTCCTCCCTTTTCTTCTAAAAAGTGTTTTTTCTCTCTTTCTCTCGCTCTTTGGCCCCCTCTTTCTGTCTCTCCTCAAAACCAGACATGAGAGTTAAGCCAAAACACAACTGAAGATTTTAAACAGCACATTCCTTTGTTTTAATTTAAATATCTCTTTCCTTCCTTCCTTACCTTAATGAGTTCAAGATAACACCTCAGCTTTGATCATTTACACTAAATTTTATCACATATGAATGGGCACGTTTGAGGTACTTTGCACCTGTCTTTCCCATGCTATTTTTTTTTTTTGCAAACGTAATTTTAAATGACTGCACCAAACAAGCCAAGAAATATTTGCTTATGTTTCATTTTCTTCACTTTAATTTACAAAAGCGAAGTAATGACAAAGGCAAAAAGAATAACCTCTAATGTCCCATTTCTTTTTCAAACGATGAAATAAAAATGCTCTTTATTGCAGCCATCATATTTTCCACACAAACACACACAGCAGCTGGCCTTAACGGAGCAGCATCGGTGGATGATTTAGTGAGAAATGCAAGGGCCACGGTGGCAGGGCCAGGTTGGTAATAGCTTTGGTTTGGACCAGAACTGGTGAAAGCATTGGTTTGGATCAGAACTGACTAATTTGTCAGCAGCTGTGCAGCTCCTGGTCTCAGTGACCCTGGGAGAGATTGATATCCAATCTCCTCACTTGGCTCCATCCCTCTCTGGCCAAACCACAAGGTCAAAAAGACAACTTAAAAAATTTGTTCATCACATGGTTTGCCTTTCCCTAAAATCTATTTATGGTTAATATTTTTTTTTCACTGAGTTAACTGTAAGTGAATTTGATATAATTGAGATGGTGCACCTGGGAATTCAAGACTGCAAAAAGCTTATACAGTATTAGTTATTAATTAATTTTGTGTGTGTGTGTGTATGTGTGTGTGTGCGTGTGCGTGTGCGTGTGCGTACCAAACTGTCTGGATGTTAAAATAACTGGCACAATTGCCTTTTGACTGTGATAAGGCCTCCATTCCAAGTATGAAAGCAAACATACACACATGCAAACATACACACACCAGCAAATCCATGAGTTGCATGACAACCCGTCTCTTGGCTCTGTAATAATCACAGAGTAGCAGTACAGGAAAAACACACGTGGTTTACACTACATTTCTTCTAGAATCCATATATGTGCCCATTCAAGCATAAGCATCCCAACACACATGCACAGCCGCATACATAAACGCGTGCACACACAAAAACATCAGTGTGTGGGTTTCCACTTTGGGCATTAAACCACACTCTCTCAAGTTTTTGCCGTGGTTTTTCTTTCCTTCTCTCGCTCATTTTTTTTTTCATATATTGCCAGGGACCTTGTTCCAAACCCATAGTCTGATGTTTTTACAAGACTTTTACA
>VUQJ01018926.1:9964-26925 GCA_015108635.1 Andinoacara biseriatus | reverse complement strand
AAAAAAAAATATAAATTAATATAAAAAAAAAAATATTTAAAAAAAAAACCCAAAAAAAAAGGGGGAAAAAAAAAAAAAAAAAATTCTAAAATCCACAAAAGCTAAGTTTGACAAGAATAATGGACATTTTCTATTGTTTTGCAATAACTAAGAGTTAAAAAATAACTGGTTGAAATGTTACTTTGCTCATCATTCACCAATTTTAGTTTCTTAAATGTTGGGATATCCTGCATTTTTTTTTTTATGTTTAACATTTTTATAAACAATTTCACGTCTTTTCTATTGGTCAAACATAAAGAAGAAACAGATCCAGATTTTTAAGCATTTAACAAACCGTTTAATTTACATTTATTATTTATTTGTGTTTTCCATCTATTTTTTTTCCATCTATTGTTTCTTACCCAAGTCTGGGTCGCGATAGGGCAGCTGCCTAAGCAGAAAAACCGAGATCTCCCCAGCCAGCTCCTCCAGCTCATCCAGGGGAAACACTGACTCTCCAGCGTCCTGGGTGTACCCCAGGGCCTTCTCCTGGTAGGACATGCCCACCCAGGACTCATCCTAGTCAGATGCCTGAACCACAACAGCTGGCTGTTTTCGAAGTGGAGGAGTAGCGGCTCGAAGTTCCCCCCTGAATGACTGACTTCCTCATCCTATCTCTAAGGGAGAGCCCAGCCACCATTCGAGAAAAGCTCATTTCCGTCACTTGTATCCATGATCTCACGATTTGCCAACCGAGCTCTGGGAGCCACCACGGATCATCCAGCTTTTAAGAAAACATCTAGTATTGGCTGTAGCCACACGGACAAGTCCGATAAAGCAGATAAGCTGCATTTTAAAGTAAAAGCTGAAATACATTTTCACTAAAGATGATTTTTTTTTTCTTCACCTCTGACAGCTTCTTTTATGATCCAGCTTTTCATGTGTTTTTAAAAAAACAGCAGCAAAATAATAACTGGTGTCCTTGTGGCCTAATGATGCGTGCCAGCTGACAACTTTAATTCAATTCAGTTATTTAAAAAAAAAAAGCACTGCTAAAAAGTAATGCTATAACCTCAGGGTATTTCAGTTGAAAGCAAATAAGATTTTATAACATTCTATTCACAACATACTACTGTATTCAAATAACATTCTGAAGCATAGTTGGGTTTCTTTACTTCAATTGACAAGCCTAGATCCATTTAATTGCCTCCTCTCATTATTCATTATTAATGTCAGTAATAAGAGGACCGTTATGAAAAGATCAGCAGCTACAAAGAGACCTGTGCTCCCTTCTGCTCTCCCTCTTCTTTCTTTCTCTCTTGAAACCATAATTTCTTCTCTCTTCTTCATTTAAGGTCAGACCAACTCAACCCTCACGGTACGGAGTCATCCAAAAGCCCAGTGGTTGACAATTGTGGTTATGCATACACACATACATGCATACACATAAGAGGAATTTCAGGGTCAACAGTATGAAAATCCCTCCACATTAAGTAGGAAATATCCTGAACCCATCAGAAAATGCTCACTGACCCATTCCCTCTCTTTTTTCTGTCTTCCCTCTCATTTGTTTGAGGAACACATTCCCAAATTCCTTCTCTGACAAACACATCCTGACGGCGCTGCTGTGAAACCACGGAAAAGCCCCCACTCTGAATGTACAAACACACACGTGCATACACACTCAATAAGCTCAGGAAGGAATGTGCAGTAAAGGTAGCCAAGTGACTCAAGTGTGGACTGTCCTCTGGGGCAGATGGAATCAGGATCAATTCAATACAAAGCTTTCTTTTACAGACTCCATTTCAGACTAGAAGGTCAACTTTGAAATAAAGATAGTGGCTTTTTAACCGAGAAATATTTAAAAACTTCAAGAGATAAAGTATTGATTACTGGGTCTTATTCCAATGTATTGTTCAAGTAACTTGCCAAGCTATTTAAAACATTTTGTTGCAACCTGAGCTCCATATATAAAGCCCTGAGCGGCTAACTTGTAATCTTATTTTATAAACCTAAGCAAGTATATTTTTCCATTTCTTATTTGGCTTATTTGGAGACTCCCTGCCATTCTGTGTCAGTAAAAGTCACTAAAATTCTTCTTAGGAGAAAATGATTATGTAATAACAACAGGAACAAAAAAGAAGACCCAAAACAGGAAGGTGAGAATCTAATTATGCATTATATACTCTATCAAAACAACAGCATTCATAAAAAAATAAAGGCCAAAATGTTTGACAACATCTGAAATTAAGAATTGAAAATAAGATTTCACCTCTTCTGTTAGAGGACCATCTCCTCCACCACTCTGCATGCCGACTGGTCCATTTCTTCCCGGACTAGTGAGAGGCAGCGACGCGCCAGAGCCTGTTGCTCAGGGTCCTCCTGAACCATCAGCTCCCCGTACAGATACACGCCCATGGCCTGGAGTGCACGCACACAAAAACAACATTTATGTTGTTTGTTTTCTGTCAGGTTGAATCAGACATTCTTAACAGCTGTGTGTATTTACTTGGTTGTGAATCAGAAAGTGTTCCACGTCTCCATAAGCCTGAGCATACGCGTGTTTGACCACAAGCTCACACCAGCGATGTCGGACCTGCAAACCAAGACAGAGGGAGGAAAAAAAATACAGCATTAATATGGCAAGGTTATTTAAAAGTTCAGAATCATACAAAACCAAGAAATTAAAGAGAAAAGTCATCACAAAAAGTATACATTATTTCGATTCAGTTTGGTTTTATTTGTGTAGCACCAATTCACAAAAGAATGTAGGATAAAGACCCTGCAATATTAGGGAGAAAGCCCCAACAATCAGATAATCCTCTATGAGCAAGCCCTTAGTGACAGTGGGAAGGAAAAACTCCCTTCTCACAGGAAGTAAGCTCCAGCAGAGCCACACTCAGGAAAGGGTGGTTTTCCCTTTAAACTTAACAGCACTGTCATTTTTAAAGTTTTGTGGATCATTCAAAGCTGAAGCAGCTCACTGGGTGAATAAGAAAGGAATAAATTAGTCTTGAATACAGCTTATACCACCAATAAAAATATTAAGAGATGGAAGGGTATTGATTTTAGTTTTTGTGCATTTGCCATTTTGAAAGACATATTTTTGTGCTTGTAGCCAGTGCACTCAAACATGACATTAACCAAAACAACTCATCTGACAAGCTGGGAGACTGTGGGCTGAGTCATGAGTCATCCACAATCGGAGGTTTAATAGATAAGAACATTGTTTTACAAAGAAAACCGTCTCAGTCTAAAGTTTGTGTTAAAAAGTTTGATTAAATGCCCTATGTGCATGTGTAGGGGTGTATCTTTACTGTACGTGTGCATGTGTGTATTTGTGCGTGTGTGAAAGCTAATGCTTGGCCTTTCTCCCAGAGGATCAATAGGAGCTCTGTTGCCGCGGTTACAGGAGAGATCAGAGACTGGCTCTGTCCCTGCCTCGACCATCATCCTTCATCATCTGCTCCGAGCGTGCACGTGAGCATGTGTGACCGTGCGTGCATGTGCAGAGAGTGTGCGTACGGATACACAGACAGACACATGATAATAAAAGAGACGGCGCCATAAAAAAAAGTGTTGATGAAAAATGTTTTAAAGGACTGTCACTACTTTAAAGCCTGACAGTTTCCCCTGGCTGCTTTTTTGTGGGTGTTTCAGTCTTCTCCATAACTATCTCAACACAGTCAGGATGATAAACTAGCCCTTTGGGCAGTACAGTGACCAAGTGTGGGATTTTTGGAGATTGATTTTATTTCGGCCGCTCAGGCTTTGGGCAATTCTTAAGCAGCTGTACAGATATTCAGTTTGAGATAGCGTATTCTAAAAAAGAACCAACACACTACCATTTTTAAAGCAAACACACTCTTAATATGAGTTTTTATTTTGTTTATTTGTGCTGCAGATGTTGCCCTGCCCTCCACCTATTTGTGCAGCTTAAGAATAAAGTCTGAGCTCCATTTACAACCACATTCAAATCCTCACATTACCTCCGCAACCTAGTAAATAAAGATGAGTTAAACAGGTCTCAGATGGGCTTTCAAGTTGCTCTTTCATCCAAATTTTAACAATCCTTTCCCATCTATTTTCAGTTTTATTCTGGAAGGCAGGGAAAATCCCAGAGCAGAAAGCAAATTAAGAGTAATTCTCTTCTACCTCGTGCCCGAACTGGAACGTCTGTGTGCGTCTGTATTCGTAGGAGTGCACACATGAGCGTGTACAGTATGCGTAGCCTCTGGTGCCAGCCCTGCCCTTCTGGCCTGCGTAGCCCCGGCAGCTGTTCCCTGTGCTGGGTTACATTCCTGGGGAGAGCCCGGGGGCAGAGCAGCTGCCTAGTGCATCTCTCCTTACCCTCTTTTTTTCCTCCTCTGTTTCCTCTTGCTGGGCCCCTCTCTCTCTGACAGCACATGCAATTACACAGTGACATTCCTTCATTTATTACCCCCCCCCCCCCTTACCCTCCTCACAACTGAGGAACAGTTGTAGTGTTTGTGTGTACGCTGCACAAACTTTCACATATCATACAGGGAAAAATCTCACACAAAAGCATGCATGGAGCAAAGATGCAAGATCCGCATGTTGTATACCAGCATTTTGGGAAATGTTTTATTTCTTCCTGTAAACTGTCTCGAATTATATTCCAGTTCTAACATAAGGAGATGAGATGGTTAGGTGGTCAGGCTCTTTCCAAATGTATACAAGTAAGCCTGGTGAGCTTAAGAGGTGCTTTTGGTAAAGCTAGTTTAACTGTGTATGTAAGTAGGATCTTCTCTTCTCACTTATCTTTATTTTTGTCTTTTAATCGTTCTTGTGCTCTGCTACTTTATGCTTTACCATTATGCTTTACTTATGTTGTTTGCCCAATGGCATCTATTAAGTCTGGAAGGAATTTTTGAAACTGGAGTTTTTTTTGTTTTTGTTTTGTGGGGGTTTTTTGGGGTTTTTTTTGGCTCTTTTGAGGAGCAGTTTTTGTTTCCAGTCTAATACGAGCCAGTGAAGTCCTTTGAAGTCATTTGGATTAAAGTACACAAATAAACTTGAGATTTATTTCTTTTTAGATGGCTCTTGGTAATAACTTTTGCCTTGTTGTTGTCTCTTCTCCTCTGCTCTACATGTTCACAGCTCTTGATGTGGTTCAGTGAAGTCTCCAGTGACTGCAGTAATCCTAATCTGAGTGCCACGGTTGCACAATATGGCCAGATATAGTCTTAGATATGACCTATAGATGCATGTACGCTGTTGCATAATCAGAAATGCATGTTCATGTACTCATGTAGTGTCACACAGGTAAGGATGAATATCACAGACTAATACTGCCATTAAGAAGGTTGTGTGCTTTATTGAGTACACTACTCATTCCTTATAAATTTCCTCTGTGGAAACAAAGTAGGCATGTGCCTCAACACCACTGAGAGTCTGTACACAGCATAGTGTCTCAGGTGTGTAAATGCTCCACTGCCATGAGTCCAACTTCAATGCTTCACAATACACAACTTGATAAAAGGAATTTTATAAGCTTGGAGGCAATTGTCATATGGTTTGGACAATCTGGGACTGGTTCTCAGTTCACATCACATGAGGTTCATATGAAAGGAAGAGAGCCAAAGTCTCGCACTCACTTATACATGCAAACACATGCCCCAGCTCACAGGCACGCTCGCACACATATTCATGGTCACTGACGCCGTACACAAAGCATTCCAACAGCACGCACACCGGTGGTCAGCCACGTATTTCCTTTCACTATTGTGTACATGCTTACGCAAATCACACACACAGAAACTCAAGTTTGCACGCCAGTCCTGACAACACCTTTAGTCCAGACTTTTAGTACTTTATCGCTTTCTTTGTTCAGCATCTCACCTAAAATTCATTCTGCTTTGACTGCAGTGAGACTTTGTTTGGCCACCTTCTTTTTAAAAGCTATATAACAAGTAATGCCATGCTGCTGTATGAGAGGAACAGCTGGAGGTTTACTATAGGCAGCTAAGAGCTAATAATACAGTTCTATTTTCAAGTGATCAATCAGTCATTTCACAGGGCATTCAGTGTCACAGCATTACTTACAGCCTCTCAAAAGTCATAACAGCTATTCATATCACCCAATATTCATTCACTCTGAAAAGCTCATTCTCCATCAGGTACATACTGAAGAGCTGCAGAGGCTCGAATGCACTCAGTCCTGTATTTATTTTAAACAGATCAATCATCAGCAATGAAAGTGGCACCAGACAAAGCAAAGCTGAGTGAGAAGAGGACACAGAAAAAGTGAAGAAAAAGGGGCTATGGACAGAGAGGAGAATGAATGGCCATGTTTATAAGGAGAGACGTAGGTGATTAACCTCTTCTGAATGAGATTACTGACATTAGGACTGGGCCATTGCCTTCAGACAGGTGTGTGCAGGTATGCTTGTGTGAGTGAGTGTGTGTAGCTGTGTATTTTTCCATGCGTGACTATGTGCGTAATGGCCCTGCGTATTTTTAGCAAACACTTAAAGTTTTTTTTTTTTTTTTCCTGGAAATTGCAGATGGGAATCTGCTTTCATCTGCCAGGAAGTTTAACTAAAGAGGCCTACGTGTAAAGCTGGACCCGAGGCCAAACACGGAGTGACCTCAAACTGTGACCACAAGGTTGATTACAAGAAGTAAAAATAAGACAATAAACTACAGGCGAGAATTACTGAAATACAATCACAGGCCACATTTCCTGCGTTCCATTTGCATCGGCAGTCGGATGTCGGAACTGGGAGTGACGTCACACTCAAGTTGAGCGTGTTCCAGAAGCAAAGCCAGAAAAACAACAAAAGCTGGATTTTTGTTTTTTCGCTTGTTTTGTTTTACTGCATCGCTAGCAATACGGTACACTGCTTTTGCACTTTAAAACACCTCGGGACCTTGCAGTACTCTGTGTATGGCTTATTTAGCCAGTCACAAATACACAACAGTAGTACAACACTACAGATTACAAATTTTATAGTTTTACTAATGTTTACATGCACTCCCCACCATCTTGAATGAATAAGTCGGGGTTGGTGGGGCTGCTCCAACTTTCCAAGTTCGATGTCTGACATAAGGGAGTGTTCCACTTAAGGATTCTGACTGGGAACTCGGAACCTCAAATGGAATGCATCATGTATTAGACACACCTGTTCAAATGCTCATTAATGCAAAAATCTAACCAGCCAATCGCATTTTGCAACTCATTGAATTAAAGCATGTAGACATTGTCAAGATCACCTGCTGAAGTTGAAATTGAATGAATGGGGAAGAATGGAACCAATGTTTTTTAAGCAACCACCATCTTAATAGGAGTTTTTCCTCTTTATTTGTACTGCAAATGTTGCCCTGCCCTCCAACAACTTGTTCAGCTTAAAAATGGATACTGAGTAATGCTCCATTTACAACCACATTCAAATCCTCACATTACCTCTGCAAAGTACCAAATAAAGATGAGTTTAATGGATCTCACATGGGCTTTCAAGTCGCTCTTTCATCCAGTTTTTTAAAAATCCTTTTCTATTTATTTCCAGATTTATTCCGGAAACAATAGGGTGGTTGTCCTGACCGAGAATACATGGTCAAGATGACCTGATGAAGGTTAAACCAAGCATCAGAATGGGAAAGAATGGTGATTTAAGTGACTGAATATGGGATGGTTTTTGGCACCATATGGCCTGAACTGAGCATTTCAGACAATTTTCCCAAACAACCATTTCTTGGGTATGCAGAAGATGGTTTGAAAAAGAGAAAATGTCCAGTGAGCAGCAGTTCTCTGGGTGAAAATGTCTTGTTGATGCCGGAGGTCAGAGGAGAATGGCCGAACTGCTTTCAGCTGACAGGAAGGCAACAGTAATTCAAATAACCACTTGGTACAACCAAGCTACGCAGAAAAGCATCTCTGAATGCACAGCACAGTGCTTCGATGCTTCATTTAATATACAACTCTGTAGAGCTCACCCTGTAAACGTTTCACCAATATTAGTGACTAAAAATAGACCTGCAGTATAAATGTATGCATGTATGTATGTAGGAGTATGCATGTGATTAAAAAATATGACTTTCAACCCATGCAGCCCCCAGTTTTCTTAACAAAAAGACTGATAACACAACAGTAGCAGTAGTGACTATACTGTTATTAAGTGGGACTAAGAAGCTGAGCTGTTACAGAGACAGTGAGTTTAGGTGGAGTGAAAGGAAACGTTTTTCTAGCGTCCAAAAAAGCAACGCTGGTTCCCGTAACCAACTTTTACTGGGAAAAAGCCGGAGGGAGTCCCTCATCAAACCACCTGATCAACAAGCTCCAACGTGAAGAAAAGTGAACTTCATCACGGGGCGGTCATGGGGTGTAAAAGACCATACTTATTTCAAGGTTTTAGTAACATTATTTAGCTGATTTAAACTAATAAAAATATAAATACATTTTACCAATTAAATTCTACTAATATTTTAAAATATAAAAATTGTTTTTTCCCCTTAGGGCTGTAAAAATATAAATGGGCCAGTAAACTCTCAGTCACCAACCCTGTGCTGTTAGACTGGACACAAAATTATTATTAACATTAATTAATAACATCTACACTATCAGAATGTCTGTTTTCTGCAGCAGGAAATGTTGCATCAAAACACAGGACAAATGTCAGTTCACTCTCATTCACTAGCACACTTAAACAAGCAGCACAAAATGCACAAAAACACATGCACATGAACACACACCATAGCTACCTCACCCAGGAGATGCAACAATGTCAGAACTCTTTTTTTTAAAGAAAATTAAAAAAATATTTTCTTCAAAAACATTCTTCAATTATTAAAACATTGATTTCCTTTTTAGAAATTGCAATTAATATTTTAAAAGACCTGTGTTTTTCTCTTTTGAAGATTTACCATTGCTTATTAATAACACAAAAGTATTTCTTACCTGATTACTCAATTCAATGATGAAATAATCGATTAAATACTCTATTACTAAAATAATCGATAGCTGCAGCTCTAGTTTAGATGCCACAACCTACTTGGGTATTGTAGCCGACCGTGGCCATCCCTTTATGACCAAAAACAACAAAGCTTGCCAAACAGGTTTCATGAAACATGAAAGTAAATTCACTGTGCTCAAATGGCCCCCTGCGTCTCCAGATCTCAATCCCATGGAGCACCTTTGGGTGGGACTGGTGATTTAAGCGCTTTGAAGTGACTATTGTTGTGATTTGGTGCTATATAAATTGAATTGAATTGAAATAAATTGGTGGAACAAGAGATCCATATCATTGATGTGCAGCCACACAATTGTGCAGCAACTGTGTCACACTGTCAATATGGACCAGAATCTCTAAGCAATGGTTCCAGCACAAGAATTAAAGCAGTTCAGAAGACATAAAGGGAGTCCAACCGGGTCCTAGCAATGTGTACTTAATAAAGTGGCCAGCTTGGGTAACTAATGCTTTCGTGATTTCAGATTCCAGATTCCAGCAAATAAAGCACACAAGACACCCCGCCAAACACACCACAGTTCAGCTGCCTCTGTACAACAGAACATCTGAGCCCCATTATATACATTAGTGCCCCAAGAAACCAGCTCATATAAGAACTTGTAAAAATATAAAATAAAATAAAAATATGTATCAAGTTTTTCTTTTCAAGAGAAGTCATGTGTTAATGATGAAAGTTAGCATAGACAGTTTACAGGCTCAGGCGCAGCTGTGTTTTCACACTCATGCTTCTGTACCAAGAGGCAGCACTGGATCGTAAAGCTGTCCGTGCACACACAGAGAACAGTCAAAAGCATGCACTTGTACATGCATGCACGGGCGCGTGCGTGCACACACCCACACACACACACACACACACACACACACACACACAAAAACACCGTTAATAGTGCCATTAAGGAAATTTGTTCACTACTAAAAAATGAAGCAAATACTTGTGGGATTTAGTCAGTAATGGCTGCTGTAAAGAAGAGACCTTCTCTTACAACAGAATTTACTACACATTACTAAGTGCTGCGCTTTAAGATGTGAACGGAGAGGAAGGCTTCTACCTTTTATTATCAGACGAGACTGTAAAGCTTGGGTGAATATGCTTACTTGTCTGAGCATGTGTGCAATTGTATGAGTGGATATGTGAGTGTGTGGTCTTACCTCAGCGTCTTGATTCGGCAGACTGTAGGTTCTCTGCAGAGCGCGCAGTACTGCCACACTTAACTCTGATTCCTCCAGCAGAAGTTCCAGAAGCATCACTAGCTGCTCCGACGTCAACTGAGGAGACAACGGTTTATGATATTAATAGTCCTGACTAATCTAGCCATCCTCATAAAACATATTGACGCATTATTAAATAACCCAAGCAAAAAAAAAGAAATAAGAGTCACATTTTCCTTACACCAGCAGCTTCAAATTGCCAAACTTGGAAAATTATGAAGACTGGCAGCATTATTTATATGTTGGATACTGTGCACCCACACATAGGCACATTTGCATTATTTTCCGCAAGTTAAATTTTCTTCTTCGTGCAATGAAAGCTTTGATGAAAAAACACATCAATAAAAGTCAGGCAATTAATGCCGCCTTTCAAACGGAGGAAATGGTAGAATAATAAAACAGCTGAAGTGGTGATTAAATAAATATGCTAAATCAAGTGAATCTTGTACAGCTGGGAAATATTACAGAATAGGAAAAAGACATATGAAGGGAAAATATTAGGACGAAGAAATGAAGTTGTCTTTTTTGATTTTGTCCTATTGTAGATAAACTCAGAGGAGCACTGTTCAGGGACACACTGGGCGAAAAAAAGACATCTTTTACAACATTTCTTCTTGTAGGTTATACGACTGCAGTGAAATCCCCCATTGTATCAATGTCAGAGACTAAAAGGTTTTCAGGAAAAAATAAATGCCTGACTGCTGCTTCCTAATCGTACACATACTGCTTGTGTTATCCTGAGGTAGACCTGAAGGAAACAATCTATTTTCTTCTGATGATTGCCATCTTCAGGGACAGTGAGTTTAGATGAGTATTCTGAGGATGGATGTGGGCAGCGATATGAGAGAGTGGCTTCCTCCTCCGGAGACAGCTGTGCCCAGCCTTGCCTGCCTCTCTCTTGGATACACCCAGCACCACCGACCACACTTTTTCTTTGGTCCCAGTCTGGGACACAATTAATGGCTGAAGGCCCCGTAGAGACTAATGTGAAAATAAGTATGAAGTGTGTGTGTGCAACTGAGAGAAGCAGAGAGCGTGGAAGCGAGGAGAAAGTGACACAGAGGAGAAAGCCACATTCTGCTCTTCTGGATAAGATTACCTCCTTCTATTGAGGTTAACACAGCCAGCAAATGTATGATGAATAGCTACATTTGTGCAATCTGCTGAAAGCTATTTATGGTAAACAACCTCCTTAGTGCTGCTGGGAAATACCTGATCTAAAACCAGGAAGTACTTTAGCATGTACCTGTTGAAGCTGAGGGAATAACACCCAGACTCAAGCTGGAAAACATTCAAATCAAACATTACTATCACTGCTACACACACACACACACAAATACTAACGATCATCCAACTCTGTGGAAAATCTGATATCCAGTCTTTCCCTTCACCCTCTGTTGACTCTCCTCACTTCTCATCCCTCCTCCCTCCAATTTGTGAAGGCTGAGTGTTTTCTAAAGTGGCGTCTCCATCTCTAAAGAGTCTCTTTGGGGCCCACCCATGATCCTTCTCACTCTCCCAGCCTTCTCTTTGAAAAGTGAGGAGCCAGCGCTTTCTTTGTCTTTTTCTCTCTAACTCTCTCTTTCACATCCCTCTGCGGTGACTGTGAGGGCCTGTTGTGTGTTGTATGTATTTGTGTTGCCATGGTGGTAATCAATATGTCTGCAACAGTGTCTCCAAAAGCAAATTCCTGGTCAGTGATGGTACATTACAAACCAGGTTACACTGTTATTATTATCCTCATACACACACACACACACACACAGGCACGCACACACACACACACACACACACACACACAGAGTACACATATTCACAGACAGAAACATCTCCCTCGTCACTTATAACATCGCCATGGTGAAGTTACCGTCACAGCAAACATCACATCACACCAACACTGCCTAACACAATTCTACAAAAACACAAACTAAACACAGTTACTAAAGTACTTGAGCTACTTTATAATTCATTTCTCTGTAATTCACAGGAGAATATTGCACTTTGTGTTTGGATACACAATTTGAAACTGGCACAATAAGGATCAGCTTTACTACTGCAAAAACAAAACAAAACATTAAAATCCCAAGTCATTTGAAAACATTCCATACCAAATCAACCACTTTTCCAACTTCTCCAATACTGAATCCAAATGGTGGAAAAACATTAGAAACAAAATAAAAGAGTGCCTGTAACCCTCTAAAGGTGTTACATGCACTCTTTTAGAGGGGGTGGTTTTCCCCAGAATAAGAAGTAGTCATCTTTATTATTCCAGTGTCTGCCACAATAAACCATATGCAAAGTGAAATAAGATTTGAAATTAATTTTAAATACTAAGTTAAACAAAAAAAAGACACTTAAGATCTGTCAGTGTGTTTAATTTCAAAGCCTGAGTCACAGTCTGCACCCTCAGTATTTCTAAATAGCTTAATAAAATCACTAAATGTGCTGTGCAACTTTTATTAAAGTTTTCATACAATTGGGTTTTTTTGGGGGGGGGGGGGGGGGGCATTATACTATAAAAGTAAGGCTATCACCTGGTTAATGAAAAAGTGACAACATGTGACCACTCACTCAACTTGCTCATTTTCCTTTAAACCTTGCTGCATGCACCAGCAAACCTGAGGAGCCCGTGTCAGGTGGAAATCTGAAGTAAGTGGTGTAGCACTTATTCACAATGGTGTCTCCTCCTACGCCTGTGGGATTGACTGTGCAAATTACGTAACATTATGTAAATGTATATAGCAGGGCTCATTAATGTTATCACAATGAAATTTAATCCGCTTTTATGTGTAATGTCCAGTTTTGTATTACGCCTTCATAACTGCTGGACATCTGGGTTTTTAGAAAAGTTTAACTTCAAATTGATGCCTGAAAATGTTTTTAAGGGTGGCCTGAGTGTGGATGAGAGAGAGGACGAGAAAGACCAGTTGTGGGCAAAAGGTGAATTCTACAGCTGAGTACTCCCTTATTAATGGGTAGAGCCTGTAGAATGGCACACCAACACAAACAGCCGATAGAAGCAGGCAAACTCACACACACACACACACACACACACACAGTCTCACGTCAAGGCTAGGTCACTGGTACCCAACAATAGCACTTAATAGTAGAGTGCTGAAAGCCCCACTGAAGGAGGAAACGTATCCCTCTCTAGCTCTGTGATTTATGTGAAAAGTTCACCTAACGCACACACACACACACACACACACACACACGCAATGAAGAATTTGCCCAAATTAAAAAGCTTTAAATTCCCATGCTGTCTATTAAAATTAAGGAATGACAGAATACAGTCTCTCCCGCTCACATGCACAAATGCACACATTCATCCTAAAGACTTCATACATAAATCAATCTACTCACCAATATACTAACTCCATTTCTTTACAAACCACTAACAGGGGTCAGCTGAAACCAGCTGTATACTGAATTACGCCTTTCAAGGACCTCTGGGAAATATGCTGCTGAAATGTCTCCTCTCGTGCTGACCTCTAAATCTCCACAGAACAATGACACATCCACCCATGTGCACACATGTATGCACAAATATAGACTGTTTGCCTCAGTGACTGGCAGCTCAATGAGACACAGGATATGATATCCACCCCAAACTATAATTGAAATAAGGTATATATAGCCTTGCGTGTAGGTGTATAGGTGTGTGTGTGTGTGAGTGTGTGAGTGTGTGTGTGTGTGTGTGTGTACACTGTGGTGTACATGGTATTCCCATGAGAGCGGGAAGAAATTGAGAGTCAAAAGCAACTACATTTTGTGTGTGTGTGTGTGTGTGTGTGTGCATGTGTCAGTACATACATGTGGGCGTATAGGACTATGGGACTTGCATTAGTCATATTACGGCTTCAGTGTAACACATTTGCACAGCACAAAATGAACTGAAGCTCAATAGATGTTTTATAGTGATAGTGATGTTTCTATCATTAATAAGAATCACCTAGAAATAAGGAGGTGTCACTGGCTCCACGGTACCTCCTCTTTCAAAATACTGTAAAAGGCAAAAAAACAAAAAGAAAAAAGGATCGTCCAATTTTTTTCTTTGAAGAAAAGGTACATCTTGAATTTTTTCTGTGCCTATCCAACAATCCATCACTTGTTCAGCATTTCCATGGCAACCGTACTTAGCACCACTCTTGTTCTGTACAGTACATAGGACAGCGAGCCCGTGTCAATTTGCAGCAGCGTTTATGCATGTACAAATTGATTCAAAACATTAATCTACCCCTTACATCTTCTGTGCACAACTAGGTCATGAGCTCTACTACTCTTTTGTTCTCTTGTTACCTCAAGCATCCATTCGGCATTTACAATCACATTACAACAAGAACCTCAAGTAACCCCTGCTAAGTAGATCATCCCTGCTTTCTTCCACATTTCTGTTTTCTGATTTGAATGGGAAAAAAGCACTTCTATTTTTATGTCTTTTTTTCCACTGGTGTGTGTTTGGAGCATTATGCCATTTTCCACTCCATTATAATTGGTTAGGTGTAAATAATAAAAATCTATACGATTATAAAAAAAAATAAATGTAAAAATAGACATGACGAAAGCAACAGTAAAGGGAAACAAAGACAAACAACAGATAGAGAGAACAGATAAGAGAGGCAGATAAAACAAAAACACGCCAACAGACCTGCGTTTAAAGACAAGTTAATGTCCTACATCCTAAATCAATTTATATTTGTCAAATTAAAGGCTGCAAAATGGAAAGACTTGGTAGATTAAATCAGCTCGAGCTATTTACAAAATCAGTTACAGTCAGGAAGTATTGAAAAGTTGTTTGAAAGGAGAGAGTCTATATGATTTTAATTTATAGGAGGTATTTATTTATAGCTGCATAATGCAGTGAGGGTGTAAAAAATTGTGCAAAAACTAGTATGGAGGGCATTGCCTTTTACAGACTGTTTGTGTTGCTTGTTGTTACGTGTTGTGTATTGAGAATATCAGTCCAAGTCTAGCTATATTCTTTTTTTCTATACGTAATTTGGTCCTCTTGATTAGTAACTTTACTACGATGTTCAGTATATCTATCCAAGTCTCCCTGGTTAGACAGATAAGCTGAACACATACTGTACAGGTTTATCTGTCCAATAACGAAGAGGCAACCTTCTCTGATGCCCTTCGGTTTCTTTCTTTCTTTGTGGCTCACTCACACTAGCGTAAAAATAGGATGGCAACCTCTTTGCATCTCGGACAAAAATAAAAAAGGTAATACCATTTAAATTTTTTTGCATTTGAAGACCGATCACAAGCAGCTGTGTTGGACACTTTTGATCGCACGGTGGGAGGCAACCTGACCCCCCAAAAAATCACACTCTGACTCGGACTGACTCCAATCACTCTCAGACCGCTGTCTAATCTATAAATACAGAGAGATTGCTAACATGTTGTAATCAATCTCAGTCAGTCTGTGCCAATCAGTGCAACACGTCTACAGTACATTGCTTTGCAATACGGAACTTGCCAACTGGTTGTGTTCTGGTTATAAAAGAAAGGTTGCCAAGCACCTTTATCATTTTGCAGTTAAATTATCATCCTGCAGAAACATTTGTGAATTTGGGTTTCAAATCTATGAAATTTGTGCTGGACTCTGAATGAAAGTAATTCATGTGAATTTCTCTTTAATGTAAATTTCTGTGCATGTAAACAGCAACAGATTTACAACAGGTGGGAAAACGTTTGAGATTTTCAGCAATTTATCACAGTTAATTACCATATACCAAAATGACCCCATTCAGTGCAAACATACAGTAGACTGAGTCTGTCTTATTACCATTTTATCACCAACTTGATGGCAACTGACTGATTGGTTGCAGACCTGGTCCCTGTCTTCAAAGCAACCATTTCAAAGGCAACGAGATTGCAAGTTCACTGCACATCGTCGCAACCACTGTTCTTCCTAGTGTGACTATAGCATTAAGGGATTTTTTTTGGGGGGGGGTTTCCACATCGTGAAGATAAAGTTGTATGCTGCAAAGATTTTATGATATTGGGCTATATTAAATACAGTCTGACTTGAACTAACGCAAATACTTTCTTTTCCTCCATTACTTCCACTCAGTTCCTTCTTTCTCTACCTACCTCAGTACCACGGGGAGAATGTGCTGCTTGTTCAGTCACATTGCATTATGGGGGTTGGAGACATTGACTAACTGTGACATTATAAAACCAAACTGTGATTTCTGAGAGGCCATTGAATCAAATGTGTGCATGCGCACGCGCGTGTGCGATGCCATTCAGCCGCTCGGCTGCCTTTTATGTCTGTCTGACCGCAGGCTCGTAAAAACACATTCTGGCACCAGCGGCTAAAGGCCTCAACCCACGCCTCAGGTACTAAGGTTTCACTCTTTCTTTTACTCAAATCCCCTCCCTTTCTTTCTCTTTCTGCCTCTGTCTCCATGACTGTCTGCTCCCCATCTCCATACAAACTCCTTTTCACTCTTTCTTTCAGAGGTCCAAACTATGTGTCTGGCTCCGTCAATTAAAAGCACCTCCTTGCTTCTTTTATCTCTTTTTGGCTATTCTTTTACAGTTGATTTAAGGGCCCAAATGTACATCTGCTCAAACTATAGTGGCAGGCCTGGGTTTTAGGGAGGAACAGTACACCAAGCAGCTGTTAAAATTGTCTCAACAGACATGAAAGCATAAACAGCATCACAGATACTTACACTTTTAATTAGCTTGTGACTGCTCTATATAGCTGCATGAAATAAAAATGTGCACAAAAAAAGGGGGAAAAAGGGCAGATGGCTGGGAATAAAGTAGCAATAA
>VUQJ01018922.1:9204-20428 GCA_015108635.1 Andinoacara biseriatus | reverse complement strand
CTGCTTCCACTACAGAAGGCATGCCAGTGGGATTAAGGAGGCCCTCAAAGTATTTCTTCCACCGTCCGACTATAGCCTCAGTTGAAGTCAGCAATACGCTGCCCGCTCTATAAACTGTGTGAGTGGAGCACCGCTTTCCCCTCCTGACTTTCTTGACGGTTTGCCAGAATCACTTCGATGCCTTCTGAAAGTCTTTTTATATAGTCTCACCGAACTCCACCCACACCCAAGTTTTTGTTTCGGCCACTGCCCGAGCTGCATTCCCCTTGGCCTGCTGATACCTGTTAGCTGCCTCCGGAGTCCCACAGGATAACCAAACTGTCGAAGTTCTGTTGGAGGTGGGAGTTGAAGATCTTGCAGACTGGGGCTTCTGCCAGACATTCCCACCACACCCTCACAACATGTTTAGGTGTTCTAGGTCTGTCCAGCATCTTCCCCCGCCACCTGATCCAAATCATCACCAGGTGGGGATCAGTTGACAGCTCAGCTCCTCTTCACCTGAGTGTCCAGAACATACAGCTCCAGATCTTGTGATATAATTACAAAATTGATCAATGACCTGTGACTTAGGGTGTCCTGGTGCCATGTGCACTTACGGACATCCTTATGTTCGAACATGGTGTTCGTTATGGGCAAACTGTGGTTTGCACAGAGGTCCAATAGCGAGACACTATTCGGGTTCAGATCAGGCAGGCCGATCCTCCCAATCATGCCCCTCCAGGTCTCACTGTCGTTGCCCCTGTGAGCGTCAAAGTCCCCCAGCAAGATGATGGAGTCACCAGATGGAGCACCTCTGAGCACCCCGCCTAGTGACTCCAAAAAGGGTGGGTACTCTAGACTGTTATTCGGCGCAAAAGTGCAAACAACAGTTAGGACCCGTTCCTCGGCCCGAAGGCGCAGGAAAACAAACCTCTCATCCACTGGAGAAAACTCAGACGTACAGGCAGCAAAGCGGGGGGGATATAAGAATACCCACCCCAGCTCGCCACCTCTCATCGAGGGCAACTCCAGATTGGAACAGAGTCCAGCCCCTCTCTCAAGGAGACTGATTCCGGAGACCAGGCCATGTGTTGAAGTGAGCCCAACTATATCTAGCTGGTATCTCTCAACCTCACACACTAGCTCAGGCTCCTTCCCCACCAGAGAGGTGACGTTCCATGTCCCAATAGCAGTCTCGATAGGGTGGGGCCCCAGTAACCCTATCCCGGGCAGGGTAAACTGTTCCCTCATTGTTATATCCATAGGGGTCTTCTGAACCACTCTTTGTCTGGACCCTCACCCAGGACCAATTTGCCATGCGAGACCGTGCCAAGGGGGACAAGCCCCCAGACAACATAGCCCCCAGACAACTGGGAAACACAAACCCCTCCACCATGATAAGGTGGTGATTTGCAGAGGAATCTCACCCCCCCTCACCCACAACAGTTCACAGCAAATTTCCCTCCCTGACATTGGTTTTGCCAGAGGTTTTTTCCTGTTTAAAGGAAGATTTTTCTTTCACATTGTCACCAACTGCTTGCTCATAGGGTGTCGTTTGATTGTTGGAGTTTCTTTCTAACATTGCAGGGTTTTTACCTTATTGTGGAAAGTGCCTGGAGGTGATTGTTTGTTATGAACTGGAGCTATGTAAATAAAACTGAACTGAACTGAATTAGGTGAAGTTGTGTGCTTTAACAAAGTGTAAACTACCAGAATTTGATCCCAGATTGGTCCCAGCATTTCTGTTTACTTCTTCTAACACCATTTTTTACGTTAATTGAAAGAGAATGGATCAACTTAGAAACTTCACCATCAACAATCATTTTGCATTAAAATTGCAGAATAACTCAAGCACACCACACATATAAATGCTGTCAAAGGAGACATGCGTAGCCTACACTGTCACTATGGATTCAATGCAGAAGTATAACTTAAACTATATTCATAGTTGTGATGTATCTGCAAGCCATTTGACAACTAACCTCCAGCCGTGTTCCTCCTTTACTCGCTGTTCCTGACTTAATGTCAGATCTGTTGTCACTGATGTCATTGATACTCTTTTCTGTATGGGGGTCTTGTTGTTGCTCTCCCCACCTTGTGCTTGTCAAATATGCCCATAGCAAAGTGGGGAGGCCCAACAGAGCCATGCCAAGGACATAAAAGCATGAATGTTACCAGGTTCAAATCTGTAACAACTGGATCCCATGAAGCTGAGTCTGTAAAGGTTTGGTTTCAAACTGTTGAGGACGTTTTGATGTTTCTTTCCTCCCACAGCTCCTCTGTAGTGTCTGAGTGGACTGTCGAGTTGGGTCGTCTGAATCAAAATGGATCCAACCCCTTTGAGGTGAAGCTGAATGTGACAAATATCACTCTGAGCCAGTCAAATGGGACCAACATAGCCATTCTCCATCTATCAGCCAGGTCCACCCTGACCGACTATATCCAGCCTATCTGCTTGGACACTGGACAAACCTTCACCGAGGGCTCGGTGTGCTGGTCAGCCGGTACAAAGGTTTCTGGTAATGAGGGTGTATCCGGTGTTTCAATAGTCTCAGGAAAATATAAGATTATAAGAAATAACACTAACTGGACCTTCCCGTCTGTTTGTTCAGGGTGATTCTGGCGGCCCACTGATGTCTAAGCAGGGTGGCTCTCGGTTCCAGGCGGCCGTGTTAACAACTCAAAGCACCTCCACCAGGAAAAGACGAGCTACTGAAGTTATGAGCTTCACCAAAGTGAACAGCTTTAAGGCCTTCCTGACTGAGACTTTGGGGATGTTCTTGTCTCCAGCCTCCACAACCAACACTACTAACACCACCAACACCAATGCTACCACCGCCATCACATCCACCATTGTATCACAAACCAGTGGCGGCCCTCCTGCTCACTCCCTCATCTTTGCCTTCTTCCATCTCCGCAGCTTCACCTTATGTTTCCAGCTCTTCTTGCAGAGAAGTCTGACTTGATTTACATGATGTGATGCACGTGAAAGAGCCTCGACTTTGAGACTTCACAGACTTAAAGCTGTGCCTGCTAATCTCTGACTTGATTTAGCTTTAATTGATCGAGGCTGCCACTAAAATTAATCTGATTAATTAACCTTGTATAAATGTAATTTCACCCGCAACCCTAAACAGGATAAGCGGAAGTGAATGGATGAATGGATAAATGTAATTAAAAAATTCTAGAATTTTCCTGCACTGAAAACAGTTTCTTTCATTAATTAATCTTGTTTACTCCTTGTTTTTTAGGCTTCTTGTGACCGGGAGGATATTTGAAGCCCACCACTTTTAAGCCTCAAGTATTTCTGGTCAGACAAAAAAAGTTTTTTTTAGGAATATCTTTGCATTTGTGTTTGGTGTCCTCTTGGATTTGCCATCTTTGTATCAATATATATGCTTTAGTATATCACCTAAAACACCATTAACACAAAATACAGGTTTATTAGTTCATACTGGATTTTTCTGTATCAAAACATGCAAAGTACTAATGAAATTCAAGTGGCAATCTACCTGAGATAAACATATGATCTGCTATCTTGGATTTTGGCATTCATAATTCTATGTAGTCATCAAACTAGCATAAATTATTTTGAACAAGAAAACCTGGACACTACATCGATTTTATAAAACATGCTTGTTTAAAAGCCGTTACCATGGAAATATCAAAAGTGATGAACTTGACTCATTGTGATATAATTTTGCCAGATAAAATTTAGGAAAGTCAGCACTTCCACTTCTTGGCAGGGGGTTTGGGATCAGTGTCATAATGAAAAATGAAGCTTTTGCCAATCAGATGCTTTCCAGATGATACTGCGTGGTGGATCAAAAGATCTCCAACACCACTGGCTGCAATTTAGCCCACACCCTGACAGAGCCTCCACCATGTTTTACAGATGGCTGCTGATGGATTAAGGACCTTCTACGGCCCTGTCCAGCTCTCCTACAGTAACTGCCTGTCTACTGGATCTCCTCCATGCTCTTAAGACTGTGCTGGGAGACAGCAAACTTTCTGGCAATGGCACTTATTGATGTGCCATCCTGGAGGAGCTGGGCTACCCGTGCAGCCGCTTGGGTCCAGGTATGGCCTCTTGCCTAACCCTAGCCGTATGCAAAACTAGTGAAAAAACAGTCAGAAAAGATGAGGAAGGGAAAATGTGAGTGACCTCCACCTGTAAAGCCATTCCTGTTTTGGGGTTTGTCCCATTGTCTCATTTAATGTTCATTAATACCAAAGGAGCTGAAACTGGTTAACAACCCTGCCTGACCCATCAATATTCCAGAAATTTAACCGACTTAATACTATACCGATTAACCAAGAAAGTGTATCTCACCCTATGTTATAGTCCCTTCTTAAAATATATATCCAAGTCAGTCATTTTTATACTTAGAAAATCCATCACCATCTGTGCTTTTCTCTCCTTGATACCATACCTACCCAACACCTCCTCATTGCCGCTGTTCTCTTCACCTTCTGGTCCATTGAAGTCTACTCCAATCACTGCTCTGTCCTCCTGGGGACACGTTCTACTACTTCATCTAACTACCTCAAGAATTCCTCTTTCTCTTCTAACCAGAGTTAATTTCGTTGACAAATTATTTTTGACATAGTTTTCGTCAACGACCCTTTTTTCCTGATGAAAATGAGATGATAATGAAATTTAGACTTTCTGAAATGATAAAAACGATGATTAAATTAATTGACACTTTCGTCAACAAATGAAAATGAGACGAAAATGTTTGGTGGGGACGACATTCAATCAGAACTGATTTAATTTTGTGACAGGGCGGGACAAGTTAGGAAAACATCCAATCAAACGCACAGTTGCACAAATTTGACCTAAACCCGGGAAGGCCGGACTAAACTGTTACTTTGCTAGAACTAAATTACTTAAACAATGTCAGCAGGGAGAAAGAGCAGAGCCGATGTATGGACACATTTCTCAATTGACGCGACAAACAAAACCATGTGTAAACCATGTGACTCTCTCGGCTAAAAATGTGACAAAAAAAAACGACATCTGTAAGCCAGTCAGTCAGATCTCCATGCAAAGGGAAGCATTTTAATGTCATGCAAGGTAAAGTGTTTTTCCCAGTTTAGCGTTTGTGTTTAGAGAAAATCACCACACTGCGGTGGATCAGCCTTTCCTAATCTTAGTCACTTAGTACACTGCCCTGTACCTTCAGTGTGTGTCCTGCTGTAAAACGCTTGTATTATCTCAGTAAGGTGGTGTTAATGATCAGGTGTGTGGGAAGCAGGTGAAACTGTAGTGTCTGGCCATCAGAACTGTTATGTTAAACTCTATGTATGTATGGTTTCTTCCTTTAACCACAAGGCCCCAAGTTTAGGCTGAATTGACATCAGCAAAAAGGAATTCATGAAGGGCCGCTTTGGGCTCTCCTGTTCTCCAAATAAGGAACTTACCATACATCCATATGGTAAACAACTGCATGATCATGTGAAGCTGTTCACCACACCTATATATGGTAGAAGTTACTAATGTGGGAGTTGACTAGAAGGGAAACAGTATATAATCTTTGTACACCCTCTTCTAAGTGAGCTAGAGCAATTAGAGGTACCCGCTCCTGGGTGACTTTCGTAAAAGTACCTGTTTGACACTGTCTGTTTTGTAATAAAATATTTGTTGCACAAGACGTGTCAGCGAGGATCTTTTCTCCAGGAAACACATACCAAAGAAGATACGGCAAAATCTGGCGTCACGAACAGGATGATTTGTGGTCCTGCAGTGGCTGTGTGGCTGATATCGAATAGTGGTTGGTCCAGCTCTGCTCTCTGCACGTGCTCTCTGACCATGATTTTACACTGGATGTTCTTCCTGACACAACCCTCCCCTTTTATTGGGGCTTTGGACTGGCATTAAGAGTTCACTTATTGCTCCCTGTGGGTGGGCTTGAGATTTGGTGACTGTAGAGGCCTTTTGAGTACAGATGGTTTCACCTTTGGTACGTGGTGCATTTTCCTGCTGAAGCAGCCATCAGAGGATGGGCACACTGTGGTCATAAAGGGATGGACATGGTTAGCAACAATACTCAGGTAGGCTGTTGTGTTTAAATGACCCTCAGTTGGTACTAAGGTGCCCAAAGTGTGCCAAGAAAATATTTCCCACACATCACACCACCAGCAGCCTGAACATTGACACAAGCATGGATGCATGCTTTCATGTTGTTTACAATAAATTCTGACCCTACCATCTAAATGATGAAGGCGAAATCGAGACTCATCGGACCAGGCAACGTTTCTACAATCTTCTAATGTCGAGTTTTGGAAAATCTGTGTAAATTGCAGCCTCAGTTTCCTGTTCTTGGTGAACAGTAGTGGCACCTACTGTGCTCTTCTGCAACCTATTTGTGATTGCCTTCCAATCAGCTGGAAACAGTCTGTTCATTCTCACCTTACTTGTGACATCAACATGACATTTTCTCCCAGAGAGCTGCAGCTCACTGGATATTTTCTCTTTTTCGGACCATTCTCTGCAGAGATGATTGTGTGTGAAAATCCCAGCAGATCAGCAGTTTCTGAAACACTGAGAAACAAAAAATCATGTTCAAAATCACTTTCACCTTTTGTCCCCCAATCTGATGCTCACTTTGAACTTCAGCAGGTCTTCTTGACCACGTCTATGCCTAAATGCACTGAGTTCCCTGTCATGAGATTGGCTGATTAGAGCTTGGGTTGTCTTTCAAAGCAGGCTGGTGAAGAGATAATGATGTATCAGAAGAATAGAAGGTGACGCATGTCTCACGCAGAAGCTGATGTTACTTATAATGAGCTGGAACAGGATGCCTGTCAATATATTCCTGAAGCGTCATGAATCAATGGCCAGAGAAGCGACTAATGTACCAGCGGTGGTGATGAAGACTTTGTTTTTATTTAAGCTGATTCATTCTGTTTCTCTTGGCAACACTTTCATTAAAGATGAAACATATTTTGGGGTCAACTTGAAAGAAAAGCAGATATGAAATGTATAAGTGAGGTCAAAGGTTAAATATTCTGTGATATTTGGATGCAAACTATAATTTGAATCCCCATGTGGCATTCGCTATATGCCTAAATGGGTCAATGGAAACAATGGCAGTAAGAAAAATAGTTTTAAATAGCTCTATATAGCATTATTATCACTTTGGCCCACTTTGGGTGTTCAGATCAATCTCTTAATCTAAGAGGAGACGTCAGATGTCAGGTGTGAAATAATGTTTTCAATCTTTATACAGTACTTTCTCTATGTTGACAATACACATCACACTTGTAAGAATCATTGTTATACGGCTCAAATAATTACCTCCTTGGAAGAGGTGGTGTCATTGTTTTGCTTGTCAGAGCCAATCGGGTGAAACGCTTTCATTTTGTATTGTTTGATTTTCTTGTTTCATCCTAAGAAAACATCTGTGTGTTTCAAGTGTGACAATCTGAAAATGTGCAGAGCCTTTAATAACCTGCCAGAGGCCATGCTTCAATGAAATCTCACATTGTTTGAGCTCACTCCTTTATGATCTGTCACCTCATTTAATCGGTCGAATGTTTTCATTATCTTCAGGTCCTTTCCTGGCACTGCCAACATGAAGTTGCACTTCTTCATACCTGTATTTAATTCCTTCGCTTCCTTGTAGAGCTTGTGTTTATAACTTTGGCTGTTAAAATAAAAGCAGGGCTGTGCAAACTGACCTGCATTAATGACATATATAAGTTTTGCAGGGCAGATGTTCAGACCTGAACCATGAAGGCTAAGAAGTCACAAAAATAATGAAATCACCCGTTAAGTAAAACAGTTTCTGCTGGCTTGCATTAATAAATAAAACCCACGAAAATCATGGGTGGCTCAGTAACATCAGTGTTCCAGTATTCCACGACCTGAATCGGCTCATCTACATCAGTGTTATCATTTATGGCCGTCCGACGATCAATTTCCTGCCAGAGCAAACCGAAGCACCTGTTGAGAAAAAGGTCATTAAAATCTGCTCCATGAGGATAAAGGATAAGGTCATTCAGGTCAGTACTTCATCTTTTTTTCTCCAACACTATCAGTGCTGATGTTCCCACTTTGTTCAGTCCTGCTGAAACTATAAGTATTTAACCACCTATTAAAGGAAACATATCATGCAAAATCCACTTTTTTTTTAGCCCTTAAATACATTTTGTTGTGTACTTTGAGTGTGTAGCAGTGCAGGAAATTTGAATGCATTCTCTCCCGGTGCTGCGTAGATATCTTTATATTCTTTTGGGTCATATTTTTCAGCCTGTTCAGTTTTTTTTAATTCACTGTTACGTTTTCTTATCTGTTACATCACAGTATTTGCTGTGGAACTGCTAAACAAGGTCATGGACTTCCTGCTAACCAATCTCGTGAATCCTCCATTGTTTTTTAGCAGCAATTTTGTAAATCAGTTCAGTTATGCCAAAGTTGCAAGTAGACAAGTCAAAGGGCCGGCCCCAGATGACCCAACCAGAAACAAAACCCAACCACGGGCGGGCGGAGGGAGCTAGGACGGAGGGACCGGAACAAAAAACAAAACATAAGCACCCAGACATGGGCCAAAACCAAACAAAAAGCGGCAGCACAAAGCTGGGCAAAAGTCCAACAAATAACACAGTGAACAGAACAAAAATTGACGGCAACAGCTTCGAAACAGAAAAAATGCTGCTGAGGCAGAGCGAGGTCAATACGGTCCAAAAGTTCAGGGGTCGCCCAGGCCAAGGGACCAGATCCAAGGGCTGGGGAACCCCATGCGAGCGAGGTTGATCAGGGGTCAACCATGGTGCCAGCAGTGGCAACAAAACAGGACAGGAGGCTCTGATGGAGCCAGACTCTCTGGACATGGCAGCGGACGTGGCACCGAATGAGGCTCGGACTGAGATGGACACTTGGGCTGAGCGGGACCCTCAGGCAGAACGGGACCTCTAGGGTGAGGACCCCAGTACGCAGGCCGGGGCTGCAGTGCAGGGCACACAGCTGTCTTCCTGGACAGCTGGGGTTGCTTAGGGGATTGTTTGGGGTTACAAAACGAATTAAAACACAAAATGCTGGGCACACGGCCCAGGACCATGACAACATCTTGTGATGTCATGTATGGATGAGTCATCCTCTCATTCAGCTTTACATGTTTCATATTTTTGTTTCTATTGTTTTTGGAGTCCTTTCAGGGTTTAAAATAAAGATGTACTTTTGGAATGACAGCTGAACCATTTACTGGGTGGTGTAACTGATATCGTCTGGAGTTCATTTGTTCATTCTGGGAAACCTGATGCAATTTGATCCGTTTATTTCAAAGCATGCAGCCGCCTTATTGTTGAGTCTGCCCATTGTCACAGTCCTGCTGTCAGTGTGGATAAATGAAGGCTGAAAATGAAAAATGAAGAAGCTGCTTCCTTAAATAAATTTTTAGTGCTGATGGCCAAAAGACTTCCTGGATACTCGTGTTCACTTGAGCTTTGAATTTCTCATCATTACTGACATTACTGTCCTTTTCCCCACAGATGAATGTAGTTCTGTTAAATAGGTCTGAAAAGGAAACTTATCTGCATTTCCTTCTTTACTATCATGATGCATGCATGCAGTATTTCACTGTTGAAGGCCAGAGATTGAGCTGAATAACTGAATCCTAATGTTTTGATATTCTTTTAAAGTCACCTGCCAGAGACACCCCCACACACAAGCTCTGTGTGCTGGCCCTCAGTGGACTTCCAGACATCAGCCAATCAGAAGAAAAGTGGTTGCAGGCTGTGGACAACCATCTCCAGTTTGTAATTGGTTCGTGTCAGAGTTCTGCCCACCCTTCACTGTTTATTTTGACTAAATGGAAAAAAAGTTCAGTCATTTTTGCTCAGTGGGTGAAAAAGTTATAGCCTCAAACTGAAAATACTAACAACTAGTTTGATTGTTGGGTTTTCTACGTAATTATTGTCGGTTCTTCACCTCCTAGTACATTGAGGCCATATAAATAAATCTATTTTTCCACAAACTTTCATCAGAAAAATGCAATAAGAACATCTTTCAACCACTTTAGCAGAGATATCTCTCCATCAAAACTGGTCGCAGTATGACGGCAAAAACAGAACCAATAAATAATGTGCAAACTTTTTGAGCCATCCCCCATTTCTTAGGAAATGAGGGGTGGCTCCATTTCCTCATTTCCACAAAACTGGGAACATTTAAAATAGGTGAAGTGATTTATTGAAATGTCCAGGGTTCAGGGGATTACGTGTTTTTGGGGATAAGTTCCCCAGCCTTAGAAAACACTGTCTCACAGTGGACCAAAGAAGCAGGGGTGCACTGAAAGTGTAGCGCTAATTTGTACAGGTGAGAATGCAGGTGCTTCTGATTCTGCTGATTTAACAGTGGATCAGACTCGGATCACCCAGAACACTTCTTCTATTTCCCACGGTTTTTTCAGCAGCTCGAACCACATAATGAGGCAGTCACGTGATTTCAGAAAACGGGGCGTCGTTTGACTTTTATCACATGATATCCTGAAAAACAACACAGGCTTCATTTGGAAACGCCCCCTTTGCTCAGACACAGACCTCCGGGCTTTAGTATCACATGGAACGTCACTAATTCCAGCAAATAAAGCTGAGTTTATAGTTAATTCCCGGTTCTCCGAGTCCTGCATTTGGGTTTTGCTTTGCTCTTCACACTGCTGAACATCAGCTTCTGAACTAGACTGAGTTGTGATGTTTGTTCTCTACTTGTGTTGTTTTCTTCCAGCTGTACACTGAAGTCAGTATCTGTAAAACATGCCTTTAAATGCATTTCATTTGATTTTAAAAATCCAAAAAAATAAAGTTCTGTGATTGTTGCATAAAGATGCCTTTGAGGTTCTTTTTTAAAATAAGATTTCCTGTAATTGGAATTATTTGGTCTGCAGTTTCTGAAGTAACTGAAATCCTGCTCAGGGGAAAAGTTTCCTTGATGCAACTGCAAATAAATCTGAGAACAGGTCCACAGGTAAACACAGCACAGCGGGCTTTGGTTTCTTGATGTAAAATTAATAATTAATCCTAAAAAAGCTACTAATTAATAAAAAGTTCAACATTTCTGCCTGAAAGCTGGAATTCCTGCTTAAACTGGCATGATGCGAGGGGGATCAGGTGACGTGCGGTAAGGTGTTGGGTGTATTGTTGGACAGGTGTTTGAGAGAGGTGTGTTTTACTGGAGACAGAGAGGAGGAGGAGAGAGGAAGGGTATTTCTGCTGCAGCAGGTCTGCCAGTATAGATGTTCCAGTCATG
>VUQJ01018920.1:3824-25649 GCA_015108635.1 Andinoacara biseriatus | reverse complement strand
TAAACAACAACAACAATAAATACAAAATGCAAACACACACACACATGCACACACACACGCATGTAAACTGCAAGGTAGATACGGGACAAGGTGTTGATATGCTCCCCTTGCAACCCCTGCATGACCCCTCAACTCACCTCTGAGTCACTCCGGCCAATCAGAGGTCACCTCTCCCTCCTTCAGTCTGTCACATCCACACACATGAGAACCAGTTGTTCCTTTATTTGAAATACACTCACATTTTGAACACCCATGTTTACAGGTTACAGAATGGATTTGTGTTGCAACAAAGGAAGCCATATTACAGAATCACGCTAGTTTTTAAGTGGATGATCTCCAAAGTACTTACGCTTATGATTACAGAGCAAACAAAATACTTATCTGTCTAGAAACAAAGATATAAAATTTTGAATGATATGAATGAGAGAAAAGCAGCAAATAAACACATTTAGGCCCTAAAAACTTGCTAGAGAAATGATTTAACCAGCCAGTTTATTAATATTGCACTTAATCACTTTTCATTTTCTGCGACAGCCTAAACTTGCATACAAGTTGAAAGCTGGGATAAGCTTCCCTGAACCGGAAGTGGTTAGGAAAATGGATGAATGAATGGTTATTCCACCACTGTGAAATCTAGGATATCTTTTATTATATACATATAGTTACAGACAAGACAGATCATACCAGGAAATCTGCAGGAGCAAAATATACAGGCAACACAAAAATATTCAATATAAAATGCATTTTCCAAATAAATAAATGCATAAAGACCTGAAAAACACGACCGGATCTCAAAGATACACAAAACACTATTTGTTTTAGTCCAAATACGCACGTTCTTTTGTGACCTTTGACATTTACCCTGCAGAATGTTTTTTATTGTCTTTCAGGAACTAAAATCAGAGGAGAAAAATACACACAAACACACGAAAGAAACCACACCTACATCAACGCCATTACCCCTCTACCTTCCGCTGCAATCTGCCTCTGTCTTTTTCTCCTCTGTCAACCAGCCATTCATCTTCTGATCCCCACCACACACACACTTCCATTACTGCTTCATCATGCTGACCCCACATCAACCCCCAGCCTCCGTTCTGACCCCGCTCTACCCTTCCTGCACTCATTTCTCTTCTCTTCTCTCCTCCTCCTCTCACACAGTACCTCCATCTCTTCTTGATACTTGGCTTGTCCTTCTTCACTTTTCCCTCTTTTCAACTCCTACCTAACTCCCACCTCACATGCTCCCGTCTTCCTCCCTTCATCACTTGTATATTCTCTCCTTCCCTGCCTCTGCATGAGTCACTGTGCGGTCATATTAAAGGACAGAAGCGGAACAGCGAGGCAGAGCAGAAACTTCAAAGATGGAGGTGCAGGAGGACAGATGATGAAGGGATGAACGAGTGAAGGAGTAGTGGAGTAAAGGTGGGATGAGGAGGTGAAGGAAGCTCAAAGCAAATCAGTGCATGAGAAAAGAAGGAGAAGAACTTGATGAGAGTAGTTGTGTCATCTGTTACCGTTTTTTTTATGCACACTGGAAATTTCATCTGTATAGAAAACTAACCTACACAAAATTTATTTCTCACCCCTTTCTGGTCTTTCTGTGTCAGGAGTCCCCACCCACCATCTTCATCCATACATTCATCATCCTACACTGTATGTGGAGGGAGGGTGAACCTCTTTGTCAGCGTCTAGAGGAGTTTGATGTCATCTTTACGAGCTTGCCTGGGCATTCCTGAACACTGTTCACTGGGTTTAACACACTGCTAATTACAGACACAAAGAAGGACAGAGAGGAGAAATAGAGAGAAAGGAGGTGGGGTGAAAGAAGAGAAGAGGGTGTGAGTAAAAGGGCGGGGAGGAGAAGAGTGAGTGTAATAGCCCCTATTAGCACATACCTTTGAGAAGCAACATGGTTTACAGACTCACGGTACTTGATAATGTCTGATGAAGCATGGTAAGAGGAGGAGAAACAATGTTCAGATATTACAAAATATTTCCTGCCCAGTTTTGTAGTTTCATCATTAATGTTTGTTTAGAGGAATTAAGTCAGGACATTATTTATTTACCATCTATTGTCATCGTTACATTTTCTTTTCCAACTAAATACCATTGTGAATACACAGCTTCACAGGTAAATAACCAACCAGTTTGTTGTTTAAACAGGCTGGAAACGCGAAGGATACTGTTACAGCTTCTACTAACACTTCCAAAGCCCTCTGTCAAATACCTGCTCAGATATCAAGATGATTATTTTCTAGTTTAGATAACTGAAAATATGGGAGAAAGACAGTTGATGCTGAAAGTGGGGTCATAAACAAAGAGGAAAAAAAAGAAGCCTCAGAGTAGATGACGTGATGGAAAAAAGAGGTGCCGAGTTTATTTTCTGTGTTATCGCTCACACGGTGCAAAAACCTGCAACTGCAACTGCTGTCCATACTGGCCATGACATGACCTCATGTATGATAATACTGAAAGTTAAAGGGCTAAAAAGTATTTGCCTGTGTCAGTGCATTTCGTAATAAATCCCGACACTATCGTGCAGATCTTTTGCTTCTACGGTAAAATCTATGAATCATATGGTACAGCTGAAGGCACTGTCATAATACTACTTGGAACTCCAGGAAAGCCCCACTCTAGCCATGTACAGTTCCTAAAAGATTTAGCTCCATGTGCTGCTTATAGTGACCATTTAGATATCACTCGGACACCTTGTGACTGGTAATCGTGGGTTCTTGATAGTTAAGACAGTATTGGAGGAACTTTGAAGCGCTTGGACCCTCATTTTTTGAAGTGTTGAGCTCACGGATTGACAAAACCAAGTTGTTAACCCTAAGAAAATCATTCAGATCAAAGGAGCAAAGTTTAGACACCTCCAAAATCTCCGCTGTCACCTGATTAAAGCGTTAAGAATTTGAATAATAAGAGAAAGGGCCGCTACAGGTAAGCTTAGATTACATAAATTGATAAAATCATCAAAAATACAATTGTAAACATCGCTCATCCAAGGAATTCAAGCATATGAGTTTTTGACATAACTGAAGATTATATCATAACATCAATCATGATCCTAACTTATAATTGGTATATTTAAAGAGGTGATTTCACACAGCGAATGTATCTTAATTTAACTGCTTGTTTTCACATGTGGCGTTTCAGTGGAATAAGTATGGAGGTAATCAGCACGCCAAAATTATATTGCTGAAAGCAATACAACACACAAACTCAAAGCTCACAACTTATCATGCATGTTGTGTATTTAATAACCCAACTTTGGTATATAAAGTCTAAACACACATACTGTTTTCATCCAACACTTCTTTGTGCATCATATTAAATTTTTTTGGTTTTCATGTAAAAATGAACGACCGATGCAGGAGCCAAAATAAGATGTTTGATGTTGTGGAAATTTTTAACCAGTCAAACCTCCAGTTCTTCATTATGTTGACCTTTGGGTGAGTGGACACAGAGTTTTAGTTACTCACTAAAATACAGTCTCACTAATCAAACATCCACCTGAGGACACCTATCAACACCAGTAGTGTGCTTACACTAACTACTTCCTGCTATCTTCCTCTTCCTACCGACCTGTCATCAGGTGATTCCTCCCACCTCCTCCCCTGCTGCGTCCCTCAACTCCATTTCCCAGCAGACAGTCCTTATCTGACCTCTGACCTGTGATGAGCAGAGATAGAGGAGACAGTCCACACTCTCTCACTTTAAAAACAACAAATTACCTCTTAGTAACTGTGGAGCTTCAGGTGGTACCTCACTCACTCTGTTCATGGTTATCGTAGAGCGTTAACTTGCTTTAGTTGATTTTTGAGGTCAGTTATTGAAAAAAAAAATCACTCTACATTAAACAAGTACTGCAGTAAGTGTTTCCATTGACATTGTTGTTGGCTTTTACATGAGCCCCTATATTTTAAAAACCTCAGCAATAAACCTCATCCAGACTGCTATCATATTTTATTATCACAATTAGTATTAAAAAATAAATGGATATATCCTGTCCTGGGCAGGTTTTGAAAAATATTTGGAAAGAGCATGAGAAAAAGTGATTCCTGATTAAATGGCAGCCATTTCTAAGTAATTTAAAATGCATCCAAAAGAGTAAGAAAGCACAGTGGACGCATATAGGGTGCTTTCTGTTTTGGTAGCAAATCCACCTTTGAGCTTTGTGTCAGTGGTGGGGTAAATCATGATGTTAGGGACAGAAACAGGCAGAGACTGGCTGGAAATGGTCATAAAACATTACTTTATCACCTAGTCAGAGAATTAACCTGCTGCAACTTAGATTGTTCAAATGAACATTACATGAAATTTACACTGGAAAGAAGGAAAATAACCTCAACATAATTGAACATATTTTCACTTCGGTTAGCAGAAAATTAGATTTTATGAGACATTACAGGACTATGGGATTTGCTGAGGATATTTTTCTGTGACAGTATTTCCTAACCAGAGAGGAGCAGTGGGTGTGTGTCTCCATGTCCGTGTGACGTGTGTATTTTGTTATGGACGGACCTGACTAAGCTCTTAGTGTTAAGCAAGAGGTTGAAAGGGTGGAGAGAAAAAGAGAGATAGAGGTAGTAGGATAGAGTTTGTATGTATGTGTGCATGTGTGTGTGTGTGTGTGTGTGTGTGTGTGTGTGTGTGTGATCCTCTGTAATTTGTCCAGGCCTTACACTGAGCCTGTAATTACCCCCCTGGCATGCACACTCACACACACAAACACAAACACACACACACACACACACACACACACACTTTGAGCGCTGCCACAGGATGTGTCTCACGATAGCCCATTTGAAAGAGATAAGTGCAAAACAAAGATACCCCACGCTGCAGATAGCAAAAGTGACACACGGGCGACCAGGTAAAGGTGAAAACTGCAGCTCTTGTGACACACACACTCACTCGGTGTCATGGGGGTGAATAACTGCTGCGGTGGATGTACTTACACAGTGGACCGACTGCCTTTTAGCTCGTCAATATTTAGTTAAACTAGAAACTCACATGATAAAAACACACGGTGGGAGGTAAGACTGATGGATTTACAACAGCTGGCAAATTGTGAGTGAGCGAGAATGAGCAGGAGGGAAAAAAAAATGAATTCAAGTAACCATAGTTGAAATGAAGTGAGCAATAAACACTAATTTGTCTTGGTGTTTATTATCTATGTGTGTGAGGTAATCTCTGCCTGTTCATTCTTACAGAGGCAGTCATCCATGACAAGGCAAACAGGTGTGTTAGACTGGCTCCAGACGAATACACTCTTGTGTGGCATTACTCAGGTATTACACTTAGCTGTTACAAAGACATATTCTGACGCAGATTAAAACCCTTTTTTTTAACTACCTATTTTGAAACCTAGGCAAAAAATTACCATCAACTTTTTAAATCTATATAAAGCAGCAAAAACGTGCAAATTGCATCTTCTTGCAGGTCCTGCAGAGACTGCACAATTTATTTTATGATGATGGGAGCTTTGATTTGTCACAATTTTGCTGAGGCTCTCATTTAAAACATATGCGTACAGATGTATGGTGATTTACCAGTATTATTTAAACATTTTGCATCACCTTCATCAATAGTGAATTCACAAACATGAGCCTCAGCTCCACTCAGTTACACTTTAAAGTCTTTCAGGTGGGGTTTTGGGGGGTTATTTTGGGCAATTTGACTTGATTAAATTAAACCCAAGTAATCACTTTATTACCAAGAACACACACAATGCAGTTCATTGTGAATTCAAACGTGGCTTAAAACAATCTCCAACAAATTCAATATTAGATGTGTCTCAGGAGGTAGACTGGACCATCTACTAACCTGAATCATGGTGGTTCAACCCCTGGCTCCCCTAGTCTAACTTCCCCTAGTAAAGTATTGCTGGGCAAGACCCCCGAGTCTCTCCTGATGCATCCATTGGAGTGTTTAGAGTAAGAAAAAAGTGCTTGTGTGAATGAGTTTTGCAGTATACAAGTGCTTTGAGTGCTTATACTGTAAGTAGAGTCAGTTTAACTTCTCTTGAAGTTATGTCTACTAAAGACAACAGACACCAGCTGCTTTAGGAAATTATTTTTAACTTTTCAAAAACTAAACAATATATTTGAGACCCAATTTTATTGTCTTAGGTGGTTGAGAATGATAACATATTGTTTGCTTCGCTTGTCTTCTGTTGTAACAGAGAAGGCAGTGTAGTTAGTGAAAAATCTGACCTCTGAGATCAGAGAGCAGCTGTTAGAGGAAAAGTTCACTTCAGTTTCACTTTGTTACTCTGCTACAAAAGAGCTGTGAGCATGTATTTTTGTGCGAGTGTCTGCATGTCCTGGTGCAACCCCAGCTCTCTCCATCATCACTAGGTTTAAACCCACAGGAAGCCACATATACACCAAACCATGCAATCATTAACCTGCATCACACACATGCACACTGACACAGAGCAACATACACGCAAACCCAAAAGCTCACAAACTGCTGCACGCACACATGCACAGAGGCATGCGCAAACAGATACACAGGTTTATGTATAGATACATAAAAAGACCAGTACAACTGGGCATGTGACAGGCACGACCAAAATATCAGCACAGGTAGCACACGCTTTCGACAAAACAACACGGAGTCATGCAGCCAACCAAACCACTATGAGTAGTCATCGGCTCCTCACCAAACACACACTTACGTTTACAAACACACTCGCACGCACGCACACACATACTTGGCAGTTAGGACCTGGAGATATGGAAGCTGCTAATGCCTCAGTTGAGGCCCGAGCAATCCATCACTGATAAAACACAACAGCTTTATGGTCTTGGAACAAGGTGAGCACTGTTTACACACACACACACACACACACACGCACTCACACAGACAGATAGAGAAGTTTGTGAAATAGAAAGTATAGAGGCCAAGGGCTGGCCCTGCAACACCCTGATAAAATATGTCAGCAGGTCACCATGAACCAGCACAAACACACAGCTAACAATGGAACATTTTTATTCTCGTGAAGCCTCCTTACCGCTCATATCAGCCCTGTTGAGCAAACCTGGTAAGCTGTTACCTTTAACCTTTAGCGAGAGGCATGCAGTGGCCTCCTTATCAACAACATTCAAAATATGTTTGAGTCATAAATTTCTATTATATTATTTATTTATTCAGTGTAGAGCAAGAAGAAGAGCGAGAATATTTGATTCATCTTTATGTTAGCTGCAGGCCCTGTTCACAATAGGCTCTAAAAAAAGGTTTGTTGGTCTAGAGGTATGAGTATTTGTTCTTGTTCATGGACCTGAACAGCACTCAACAGTTTATTCACCCCCATATTTGGCCTGTTTTGTGCCGTATTCTGTGCTTAAAGGCAAATTTAGAATCGGAGCAATTAGAGGTTTAGTATCTTGTACACCAACATCTTCCTTCTGCTGCGATTTTGAACAAGTACAGCCACTTCTGTATTTGTTCACTCTAATGTATGTAATGTATGGGCTGTACAGATTTCAATAGTTGTAAAATACTGTGTAAGGTTATAGTGTGGTTCTGTGTGGCAGCTCTGACTCATTTTAGAACTCACCAAAAGATTCAGTTCTGTTGGTTCTTTAGTTCATTGGGTTCTCCAGTCTATCAAAGAACTTAAGCCCATTCATTTTTTTTGTATTCATGCAGTGCTTACACACACACACTCTCTCGCTCTTCCTCAGTTTAATTCAATTTAATTTAATTTTATTTATATAGTGCCAAATCCTAACAAAGAGTCACTTCAAGGTGCTTTATATTGTAAAATAAAGACCCTACAATAATTACAGAGAAAACCCAACAGCCAAAACAACCCCCTATGAGCAAGCACTTGGTGACAGTGGGAAGGAAAAACTCCCTTTTAAGAGGAAGAAACCTCCAGCAGAACAGGTTCAGGGAAGGGCAGTCACCACCGTGACTGTTTTGGGGTGAGGAGAGAGATACAGGACAAAAGACACATTGTACAAGAGAGCCAGAAATTAATAATAACTAGTGGTTAAATGCAGAGTGGGGTATAAACAGAGTAAAAAGAGGTGAATTAAAAGAAACACTAGCCTAGGCCTATATAGCAGCATAACTATAAGCTTGATCACACTGATGACTCATCACCAATAAACTGTAGGTAAAAAGCATGGAAAAACGGTTTCCAGAAATATTTCCCCCTTTAGATATTAAATACAGCTCTGTAAAAAGCTCTACTAGGGACGATCTTTTTAAAAGTAGCAGTTTACTGTGAAAAGTTTGGGATACACTGTAACAACAAGTGGTGCAGAGCACAACAAACCCCGCCTCCACGTCCCCAACAGACGTTTTAGCTGATTTGAACTGTCTCACAAACGTGTTACTCTCCAAACATCGAATGACCAAAATAACACAGAAATCATATTGTCCTCACCTCTGAACTTTACACTGAGGTTAATGTCGCCGAGATTTGAACTCGTCCGAGCTTTTTAGTAGATACATATATGTGAATTTGAGCTTCCTAGCTCTACATTGTTCTCGAGTTCCATTCACAAGATTTTTTAGACAAATTTGACCTATGACCTTGACCCTTGGCAAAAATTTAATCAGGTAATCTAGAGGTAATTTGGGGTCACCTTTCTGCAAATTTGGTGCGAGTCGTATTCGTAGTTTTGCTGTTATATTGTTAAAAACAAACAAATAGACATAGAGACAAATACACCAGAAATAATACCTCGTTCCCCCCTCTTGGGGCGGGGTAACAAATCAGCAATGGAGACGTGTATGCAGGAATGGTTTGAGAAATGAACATGGAACTTATGACTTTTTTTCTGAATCTACATGAGATTTCATTTTACATACAAATAGAATCAAACTTTTCACAGGCATTTTTAAAGACTGAAAAGGGCTGAGTGAAGTTTTTCTTTATTTCAGATGGAAAGGATGAGTGATTCCTGTTTTAGAAATCAAAAATTAAAACTCCCCGAACACCAAAAGAATCTGATGATGTTCATGTTAAATGACACAAGTACAACATAACTTTTATTAGGTCTCTGTGCCCCACCAGCCCCTTCCCCACACCCCTGCCTACAACCCACCACACACTCTGCAAACACATTACACACTTTGACCAAACTGACCCACACACAGTGACCAAAGGGACCCACCATCACTGCAATAACAAAGTAACAAGGTGACAGACAGACATGCAGATGGAGTCATGGAGAAGATGGAAGAAACAGCTGAGAGTCCAAATTGATTCTAATAGTCTTTTACACACACACACATGCACACACACACACACAAGTCATTCAAGTTTGAGTTTGCTGCAAACAGACAGCGGGAATTACTGTTAGGTTGTTTGATTCAAAATCATATTGATCTCTGCCTCTTTTGATTCGTATTTCTCCACTCACAGCCAAATCCTCCCACGCAGGCATCGCTTTTGAAAGATCGCTTTCAGACGGTTTGAAGATGCCAGCTATGCACCAAAAATTATTCTGAGAGAATAACAGTTTAAAAATGCGTATTGATTCTGCTCGCTGAAATGAAGCATTATGTGGGTGTTGAGTGGAGCTGGGAGATACAGCGGTGAAAAATGACACTGCATCATGAGCTATCAGTTTCAGTGGCTGAAAGAGAAACATCTGGTTGGACTCAGCTCCAAAGAACAAAAACCTAGCTAAGGAGACTGCATAAGTTGGGAGCAGACAGCCTTCAAAACAAACGCCACCAGCTTAGATGGCTTCTCTCATAATTCGCTCGAGGTCGTATTCAGTTTTAGAGTTGTGTGTGTGCTACGATGATCATCACGTGCAAAAGAAGCTTATTACGTGTATCAGGCCAACATAAAAAGAAAAGGTGAAAAAAGGTTCAGTTACTGTGTGTGATAACAGATACCCATCCTATGAATATGTTACATTGTTACCTCTTTGGACACTGTACATAGCTTGGCTTTAGAGTAATCCATCAACTCAGGGTGAGAAATAGCCTTCTATATTTGGCCTCTACATCTTTAGCTTGTTCTCTCAGTGGGTACATGGGCAGCTGAGGAGACAACCCTCTCCATCAGTCATAACTGCTGGCCGAAGGCCCGAGTTTCTGTCACTAAGAGGCTTAAACCAAAGAATCCCCACCCACCCCCCACCCCCCATTCGTATAAAAGCCAAGCAGGTCAAAAGGTTTTAAAATGATTTGTATAACCAGTGAGGTACTGACTTTATGACTGTAAGCCACTATTTAGACGCAGTTGTAAACTGAGGTCATTTCCGTAGATGACAACTTTTACTATTCTTACAATCAGCTGCAGTACAATGACCTCAAAATTCAAAGCTGCTAATAGCGTCTTTGTGACTTTACTACAGTCCTTTTCTTGAAACACTAACATGTCGTATTCTAAACTCCAAACAACCCAGTTAATTTGAGTACGTTCCTCTACATCAGCCCTCGGCTGTAGAATACGAGACCTATAAAAGGCAAGTGTAAGAGCAGCAATAGGAAAACATTTGGGGAAAGGAGTCGAAACTGGGAATTGCTTTTGTAACACTGCTGGGTGACCACAAAAATCTGTCTGAGAACCACGTCAAGACTGTGATCATTATTTCACTGCTTTCGCCAGCTTTTCGTCTGCATCCGTTTACCACTACATCAGCATTTTAGCTTCAAATGAAATCTGAAGGCATTCCTTTCCCTTTCCATACATTTTTTAGAGCTCTACTCATATAGAATATGTCTTTCTCTACCTCAGTAGATGATATTTGCAATTAACGTTACTTTATTTGAAGTTTTTTTTTTTCTTTTGTGGATAGAGTTAGCAGTCCCCACCGTGAGCCAGTGAGTCAACAAAACTAGCTCCGGATACATTTTCACGTCGGGTCTTGTCTGTAATGAATTCAATGTGTGATTTGATAATATATTTAGAAGAAAGCTGATAATTTAAAAATGATTACCACTGCGTAACCAATATTGAGTGACCGTATATTGGTTACCCATACAGTATGTGCTGCACTGATATAGAATTCATCCAAGAATGAGTACAATGTGTGCTGTAATGTTCTTGGATATTTCATTTGGGTCGTACACGCTGAGGGAATTTCTAAGCTGGAACATAGTGTAAATATGCAGTGGCAGGAGCTGATATCTTGTGGTTACAGAACTTTTCCCGCAGAACGACTCCTGGCCAAAATGATTGACACATTCATTTTAAATAACGGTGTAGCCATCTCAAGCTGTCTTCAAAGTGCAACTTGTGCAATTTCTGAAATGTTCAGAAGAATTAAAGTCTCACTCTGTACTATAACTTGAGGCAGTAGGCCCTACTATAAAAACTGAATGCTTTAAGATGGTTTGATAATGTAGTCTAATGCTTTTACCCATTTTAGAGTCTAGTGCTCTATCCAAGTTCGTCATGGTGTGCATATTATGTCTCTTCTACTTTTCCATATATATTCAGTCAGTTGCACTATAGTTCAGTAACATTTTCCAGTGAAGAATCAGCTGACAGACCATCTGTAACCACAAAGTTCAAAGGACAGTTTATTCACATAAATAGAATTTGTTACAAGCTTGATAATTTATGAGCTACTTGAAGGCTCAGTCCCTGAAATACTGTTTCAGCCAAACTAATATGTAAGATAGCCGGCTATGGTGCTAGTCAGTTACATCAGCTCTTCAACCTGGCTTTAACACTCTGAGAACCATTACTCTGTAGTGAGGTAGTTCATACTTCATTAGATAAGAGTTATATGCAGAGAACAAGCCCAGCTAAGAAGCAATGATACTCTTTTGGGTTCTTCTAGTCATAAAAGCCGTTTTGTCATCAGTTTACATTTCTAATGATTAAAAATGCTTTGCCAGCTTGTTCGGCCAAGTTTATGATTTATTTTTTTCTGATCAGTTTTTAGCAACTTCTAGACATTGGAGTGCAAAGCTATTAGCTAAATCGAACAAGCTTGCTTAGCTGCATCCATAAACTGTACGGATGCAATGCACAAACACACATATCTGCTAATTATGTTGTCATATTGTGTTATGTAACAGACTAATTAAAAATGCACCAGCATCACAGAGACATTTGGGAGGATCAGTTGTGACTTGAGTAGGTTGAGGTGACCTTCCAACTATAGATGCTTCATTTTAAGACTTAACAAATTCAAATGACAAAATTATGTATAACAAAAACAATTTTCAAAATTCTCATTTATGTGGAGTTAAACTTTCCATGGAGATTTTGTTTAACCAGGCTATATGTATGCTTTTAAATGCTGTAAACTTGGGCTTCTTTGCACAGAGGTCTAAGGGGATAGAGTTGCTTTTGGAACCAGCCCCAAGAGGCCACTCCAGAAATTGCATATTTTGGCACGTCTGTGTTGACTTTATTTTTTCAGTCTTAGAGGCTGTTGTGCGTTGCAAGCAAGAGAATGAAAGTCCTGTATAATAAACAGATCACTTCTTTACATTCTGGGCTCGGTGAATCCATGCGGTCATTTCTAAGCAAAGCAAAAATACAGAGGCTACACTTTTAAATGTTCTAGAAATGCCTGAAAATGTTATGCTACAGATGCATCTTCTGGACTACTTGTAGCAGACAGCACTCGCGACTCTCAAGAGTCCTCATTCTCCGCTTGAGTTGACTGCCACCGAAGCCAAGAGAGGCAGTATGAAGTCATCACAAGAGTCAAGAGCTACTGTGCCACAGAGACTGATGTGTTCAAGGAGGGAAGAAAAGTTGGCAGAAAATCAGAGTTGTGTCACTGGAAAGGATTTGCAAGTGGGAGGAGGAAAAAGGAGGGGAAGTAGGGAGGGAGGGATTGAGAGAGAAACTTGGGCTGCAGAGGAAGAGGGATGCTTTGGAGAGACTAACAGAGAGTGAGGGGAAAAAATGCTGGTTGAATAAAGTAAAATGCAAAGAGAAAACTTTAAGCGAGTGGAAAAAGGTGAAAGAGTGAGACTAGGGGCTGTGAAGGAGGGAGAATGATGGTGTTGAAAGAAGAGGTGAAAGACATTTTCTCTGGCTCCAGGCCCAGCTGGTGTCTGTGCTGGACCACGGCGGGTGTCAGATCTTTATTCCAGCTCTGAAGACAGCTGGAGGTGTCAACACTGCGCTGGCCTCAGTTATACCACCCAACTCAGCCATGTGTTTGTGCATGCATCCGCCCCAGTGTCACAACAAGCAGACATGTTGACACGGGGGTCCCACTCATTTTACTACCATTTGTATCAGTGGTTTAAAATGTTGTCTTACCTCGTCAAGAAAATATATTTAGTGAATCAAAAGTGTTGCTTAACTTTCAAACTGTAAAATGGCCACTTGAAAACCAAGAGTCACTTGTGGGATGTATAATCAAGCATGACATGACCCAAACGAAAAGTTATAGAGGGACTTTCATGCCCCATTTACATTGAAACAATCACTCAGTGCTGGGGTTTCAAATTCTCAAGAACCACAGAAAGACATTTAAGGGGTTAAGCCACCAGCTACAAATCAAACTGGTAGGAACGCATTTTATACTTTTATTAATGGGTTCCAGAAAAGATGGAGCTTGGCTATCGCATGTGTGCCTCAGAAAGAAAGTCCCACGTTGCTTCTAAAAATGTATTTAAGGAAATGATAAAAATGGGATTTAAAGAAAGATAAAAATGAGTCGGTTTCTGCTCGAGACTCACATTTAGTTCTTAATCTGATTCCTGAAAAGGTAGCACATCCTGCCACTGAGATATACTGCAGAGCGCAGGAGGCTTCAGTGTGCACAAGTAAGACATTCCTCAGTAATGAGGTTAGTTCTGGTCTAATAGGTGAGTGACGGTCTCTGCGAGAAACTGCTAACAGCAACATCCGTCACAGAGTGATATTTTGTTTTGTTTTTGTTTTGTTTTGTCTATTTTGAAACGTTAAAATCCCGATTTATAAGGAAAAACCCGACTCGTTCTATAATGGAAGGAGGTAACATCTGCACTTTGCTAAACTGGAACTCTGCCGTTAGAGATTTGACAGATCACTCTCCACTCAGCTGCAGCATTCTTCAAAATAATGTGGCCATTTCAGGAGGGAAAATCATTTACTATCTATAAATCAGAAGAGATCAAGGGGCTGAAAATCTTAAAATGATGCTTCACTTCCATATGTTGAAAAAAAAAAAATCTGTATATAAAAAGTTGCCTATGCTGAGTATAAAGGTTTTAAGCATTTAGCATATCCACAGTTTTGTTAACATGATATATGTCATGATATAAATGGTCAAAAAGATGGAAAGTGGAAAACTGGATAGTGAATGTTTTTTCCTTTAAGGGTGTATTCAGAACAATAAGCTTTACTCTGTCCCTCGGCAAATAGCTCTGTAATGCATTACATATTGCAGCACAGCCTGCATTAAACTCAAGCAAACAGATGTGTTCATGGGAAATAGGATGCCTAATAAATCTTTGGCATAATGTTATTGAATTAGTAAGGACTTAGGACAAGATACCGTATTAAATCCTGTCTTTTCCAGTTCACTGGTTTTGATAGCAATATATTAGAGCCCCACATGATATACTTACGTGTCTACCATCTTTTTTTTATCACCTCTGGTGAGGAATTGGCAAGGGGGTGATGATGAATAATAAATGAACCTGAATTTTCTGATGGAATTTCCATTTGCGCTCGGAACAATTTTCAGAAAAGAAGATTTACACTTAATACCTCGTGGTGCCTCCTACAACAGCTGCTGTTTGTAGCACAGATTAATGGTGAGATCTCCATCTCTTCCATGGTATGATGTGATATTTGTTGCCATTTAAAAGCTACTCATTAGTCTGAGGACTCAAACCTTCAATGTTCACATTGATTTCAGTTCAATTCAATTCGATTAAATTCAATTTTATTTATACAGCAGCAAATCACAACAGTCGCCTCAAGGTGCTTTATATTTTAAGGTAAAGACCCTACAATAATTACGGAGAAAACCCAACAGTCAAAACGACCCCCTATGAGCAAGCATTTGGTGACAGTGGGAAGGAAAAACTCCCTTTTAAAAGGAAGAAATCTCCAGCAGAACCACTAATAAGTGCATCATAGGAACCCCCCAGCAGCCAAGGTCTATAGCAGCATAACTAAGGGAGGGTTCAGGGTCACCTGATCCAGCCCTAACTATAAGCTCTATCATAAAGGAAAGTTTTAAGCCTAATCTTAAAAATAGAGAGGGTGTCTGTCTCCCAAATCCAAACTGGGAGCTGGTTCCACAGAAAAGGGGCCTGAAAGCTGAAGGCTCTGCCTCCCATTTTACTTTTAAGTATCCTAGGAACCACAAGTAATCCAGCAGTCGGAGAGCGAAGTCTTTAACATAAGATGGGGCCTGATTATTCAAGACGTCGTAAGTGAGGAGAAGAATTTTAAATTCTATTCTAGATTTAATCTATGTTAGTTTAAGAGCCAAGTTAATAGAAATTTCAGGACACTGTCCTCTACCAGGAAGTAAAGGTCATATGTTTCTGCATCCTGACCCTGATCTTGTTTTTTTGTTTTGTTTTTCCCAAAAAAGTGAAAAATTGTTTAATGATGTTTAGTTGGAGAACTTGTTAGCATGAGCGCTACTAAAACCATTGCACATTTATAAAGTCACATTATTAACAGGTGATCACATGATTAAGCTGTGAGTGATGACTGCTTATCACCTTACATGTTAACAATAATCCCTGTCTCATCACAAAGTCAACTTAACTTGCATCACCTTCTTGATCTGACATTTCATCTACTTACAAAGTTGCTTGCAATGTTCGCAATGCACGAAGTTCATCCCACTGGTCATCTGGATGAAAGCAGAAGCTTAAATACCTCAGATGTAAATGTAAAGGTCCCACACCCGCACATGACATCTTTTCTTTCTTCCCAACATGGGTTGTAATCGGATGCCTGGATGCCCCTTGCCATCCCTCATTACCCAGCATTGCTGGGGCCTGCATGCTGAGGGTGTGGCAGGGAAACTGGTGTGAGGCTGGCACGGGGCCAGGCAACAGTGATTGATCGAAGTATGACTGATGGCTGCAGCTGATATGCCAGCTCTGCTTTCGATTGTTGTTGGGTCTGGCACTTCTCACCTTGTAAAAGAGCTTTGGGATGAAAGAGGGCATAGATCTGGAAGAAGAGGACGTTAAGTGTGAAAAGTGGTTGAGTGGTGAAACTTCAGCGGATAAACTGGACAGTTCTTGATGATGATGATATATTCTGACCAAAAACAGCAACACTGTAGCTAAACAACTGTTGCAGTGTTTTTTATGATATTACTACATGAACAGAGTCAGGATGTTGCCAACTTTTGCTGCTGTAACGCTACGGCAAACAAAGTGCCAGTATGTCATTCATCAAAAGTCAATACGCGCTCCATGACAACACAACACAGTATTTTCTATTATGTCCTTAAATCATTATTTAGGAGAGTTAAAATTATTATAACCTTTAAAAAGCCACGGTATTTTGACATTCAGGAGATACTGTATTGCAATATTTTTTTAAGAAGTAAATATCTCTTTCTCAAATACATATCCTTCCTTCCCCCTTGACATTATTTTCCTTTAGGGTCACTGTGAAGGTGGCATTTATAGTTTTAGATAAAGTCCCTGCAAATATTGATCATCATAAAACTGCACATACATTCATGTCCCCGAAAGAGTCTCGTAATAACGTTTCAGATTGTCTGACTTTCCATCATAGGTCAAAATTAAAATTTGTTAAGCACAGTGGCGAACAAAAGTAATGTGTGTCTACAGTACAGCACCATTTTGTCAAACCTGCCAACACACTAAAGTGAGGATGGGCCAGAAATAAAAATCAGCTCTTTGGTCTGACCCACAATGTGGCCATTTTGCTCAAACCCATGAGCACTGTAGTCTCACATCGAAATCAGTTTGATGTTTCAGAGGATTATCCTAAACACACAATTGCATAGACCATTTTTTTACAGTTAGCCAAACCAAGACTATATCATGTGTTCAGTGAAAGCATACCTTGAATTTTAATAGCTTGTGTTTTTAGTAATGAATAAACCGATGGATAATTGCTATGGTGAGTGGTAAATGGGCTAACATGTAGCTAGGAACTGTGCACTAAAAAAACTATGAAAATACAGTAAAAACACAGCACAATGTACCACTTTCAAATGAAATAGTCTTCTGTCAGTTTTTTTTTTATGGATGCTTTTCTTGTTTTTTAACCACACATTAAATTTTAGCCTTAAACTTCTATTTCTATGTCCTAGAAGAAAATTACCAGGAGATTTTCCAATTTTCTACAGATTCTTTTTTTCCGTGTACTTTCCCAGCTTACTATTTTCCTGTTGCTACTGTGGGAAGCATCTTTGGATTAGCTGTCTCTTTTCTTCCACCCGCCTATGCCTGGGCATCTCTGCTGCTGCTGCTGCTGCTAAAGCAGCTGCCCCCCAACTACGATTCAAGGCATTGCTCTTCAGTGTTTTAAAGATTCCACTAGATCCCCCCCCCTCTTCTTGGTAAATTATCAGCATATACTGTATTACGTGATTTGATTAAGGAAATGCCTAGCAGATTCAGAAACAGTTTGTTGTATGTAGCACTAGATTGTCACCGTGTAAAATGTAATATTTTATTCACAAATTGTACAAAGTGGCAGGGGCACAGTTTTCCAAAGGCAAATACGGTATTGGCATTTTAGCATAATAAGGTAGCAAACAATTAAAGGTAATATAATTTTTTTTTCCCAGTGCATCTTCCAACAGGCTAACTCTCATCAGTCTGCTCGTTATTCTCAATCTAAAAGATTGTCTAGAATATCACTGCATCTGTGTGATAAACTGAAATATTGACATACTACATCCGCAAAAACATATGCATGTTACTACTGTCAATGTGAGCATTTTAGCAGTTAGCTAAAATACATTTTATTCTCCGGGAAGGCAAGAATGGTAAATGGTAAATGGACTAGTTCTTATATAGCGCTTTTCTACTCTAACTGAGCACTCAAAGCGCTTATACAACACGTTTTACATTTACCTCATTCACACCCATTCATACAAGCACTTCCATGTAATTAAGCTAAGTGCTTTAATTAGCTAACATTCATACACATTCAAACTCCAACGCTTGCGTCGGAGAGCAACTTGGGGTTAAGTATCTTGCCCAAGGATACATTGGCATGCAGCCTGGAGTAGCCAGGAATCAAACCACCGACCTTCCGATCAGTGGGTGACCTGCTCTACCTCCTGAGCTACAGCCACCCTGAATTATATACAGTATCAGTCAAACGTTTGGGCATTTCTTGACTGTTACTGTATATAATTATATATTGTGTCTATCTTAAACAAAAATACATGCTCTGCTTTCCATTGCCCAGGGTTAAATGTTTAGCTGAAGTGAACAGGTGGCACCCTCATTCCTCTACCCTGCTACCCTATTCTGCAGCTCCACTGGTCCTGCTGGGAGCTGCATATCTAACACCCTCGCTTTCTGAGTTCCTGCTTTGTGGCCAGGACAAAGTTGCTTCGTGTCCCAGCAGGGAGGAAACAGGACAGCATGCCGCCAGAGTACGGGAGGACATAAAAGCTTTATCCATGACCTTCTGAGACACCAATAGCTATCTGCCCTTTACAGCATGTCTGTGTTCCTATATATTACATCAGCGCAGATGGAAAAAAGAATGGATATTCTACCTACAATATCATATGGCTGTTAAAGTTGAACATTAATCTGGCATGAGCCTGAATCTCCTGCCTCACTCTCTCAGCAGTTCAATAACTTTACCTTTAATTTGTGATTTGATAAAACTAGAAACATAAATGGTGAAATATTTTATCAAACATTTTATCAGCAGAAAGAGACAAAGGTGACAGATTTAAATGAAGAAGTGGACTTCACATTAAAACCAAAAAAAGTCTGGGCAACACAAAAGAAATATACCCGATTTTCATCACGGCAGCTTTTATATATGGAGTAATTAGAGTCGTCTTCCAGCCTGACATTTCTGCCAATGACAGTCACACTAGAACCTCTGAAAGTAACTTTCATGTAGTGTATCCAGTAGACATTATTGAAGTGGAGTCAGATTTTATTCCAACTAATTGTTTGATTTGGCTGTTTTGCTTCAGAAGGTAAAGAGATCTGTGGTTTGTATGTTGGGGTAATTGGATAGATCCCTAATTGGGTGTCAGGAGAGGAAGGAGCAGGTGTTCATCTTTTGTTTACAAGTGGAGTGAATAGGAGACATTTTCTGTGCCACTCCTTTTTTTTTTCATATCAACTGTCAAAAAGTGTAAATTGTGACATAGTTTTCATGCTCTGTGCTAATTTGTTGCCAGTTTATTTCAGAGCAGTTATTTTTATGGCACTATGATCCCTGATTTTACCGTTTTGAGTTGCAGGTAAGGTTGTGTACTTGAGCCAAAATGTTCTTCGAAGTGTTTTTCTTCTCTGTGGCCATAGACCAGTTATGGAGTCAGGAATTGATCGATTTGCTTCCCTTAAAGATCCTTGAAGTTGAGTGGGATTGGTGACAAAGCCTTGCTTCTGTTAATATGGGCCCCCGGTGACCTGATGGTATTTGAACTGCCCTTCAGGTCTGGTGATCAGAATGCACTGTGTTATAACCATGAGCACCAAAGAAGGGGTTAAGACTCAGTTGGTGGTCTACAAGGGCCAAGCCTTCAACATACTCAGGGATCCGCAGTTCTCTTTGCACGGATCACGGACCTACAACCTGTCAACCTCTGCTGAATTCATGTCTCACTGGTCAGTGGAAAATATCAATCAATCACTACCTGAAGCCCACCGTTCAATTGCAGCAAATCCTGTAAACATTTTATCTTTCAGCAAACATCATCCTTTAAAAAAACATTCTTCTTTCAGTGTGTTTTTACAGCATAATTCACTTTCCATAGTGCCAGACATGTTCTGTACAGTCTGCTCACATTTAAATTTTAGACATTTACTCTGGTTACTTTACAGCAAAAGAAACTTAAAATTGAATTCTGGCCAAAGTATTTATGTGTATTAACAGCAGCTGGTTGGTCCTTTGCAAGCCCTGCGATGGACTGGCAACCCTAACTGCATAACGCACAACTTATTCAAATGTCACCGAAGCATGATTGAAACTTATGCCTCGATGGTAACATTAATTTCTTGAACATGACGCTGCTTTGATTACAGGTTGGAGTAATCTACCAGGAAAAGTCAACAAAACAGGTTTTGCTCCATTAAGTTGTTTTAGGGATTTCCCGCTCAGTCTGAAAATTGGAGAAGAGTGTTAACAAAATTCTTCTGTAGAATCTGTTTTCTTAAAACTCTTAAAACTATCACTAAGGAGCAAATCGTTTGTTTAAATATACCTAACATAACTGATGCACAACCACCTCTGTTGCTCTGTATATGTTCTATGCACATTTCAGGTTTCACGCAGCGATTTTTCTAAGAAGCCTCTCAGGTCTTATTCATCAGCTGGATGACCTCTCCGTGTTTGGCCTAGATATTCACACTTTATTACTGACTGTCAATTTTAGATAATTCTGTCAAGATACAAGGCGAGTTCAAAGGGTCGTCCACGGCTGAATCTCAGAGAAATGGAATTGGATCCAGTGAAACGCTGATTAATTTTGATAATCAGATTTTTCTTGTGCTATATTTATTAAAACAACATATGAGAATATGAAGCAAAAGCGAGGAGAAAGCGGTGAAATTGACTTGAGTGAATGTTTGTCTCGCCACACATGCAAAATGAAGTCATGCGCACCACCAGGGATGCACAATGTTTACGTGATCCGTCACATCAGGCATTATCAGTCATATAATGAAGAGTTTGGTTCCACTCCCATGCTGTCTTTTCTCTCACACTCCTCAGATTTTCCCCCCAAATAATAAACTATCTCATCCCTTTTTCATTACAAAAGTATTCCAATGCTGGACTAGCCTGAAGGTTAAAGATGTTTTCTTGTGATCAGTTGGCCACTATAGTTGAAATCTGCTGGATTTTCAAGGAAAACTAGGATGAGGAAACTGCGTGAGCATGTCACAACTTCCACTGCGTGCCGTGTTTCTGCTTGGCACTGGGTGCCGCTGCTCGGGACATTTTTTACACTCTTTAATTAGTCCTTGCAGCTAAATATCGACACAATTTCAAAAACTAAACAATTGCATTACACATTTGTAGAGTTGTTTTTAGCAAAAAATCTGACAAAATGATTTTCAATCACTATTTTAGAAGCAATATAATAAAAACTTAAAATAAAACCTGTCAGACCTAACCTGAGTGGGAGGGAGGCATAGTGAAGGGGCGCGACTGTGTGAAACAATCTGGAGCGGGATTTAACTGTTCTAATTACATCTATCAACAATTGGTGAGCTCACGTCAATGCCAATGTGTTTCCTGTTAGCTGAACACAGTTCGTGACAGCCCTGAAATTAATTGAAACATTAGAGAGAGCAGGGAATGCTCCTGGGCTCATGTGGCCTTGGCTGACGCGTCGCATGCACTGCAGCCCCCAAAAGACACGGAAAGCCTGAGCTATCCAGCGGCAGCTTAGCCTAGCCTTAGTGTCAGCCGGCTAGCTTTCCTCCCAGTCAGGGGGAACCAGATGTAACTTTGCACTCAGCATTAGCACATGTATCAAGTAAATGTCCCTTTCGTGATGAGGTTATTGCTCTGCTGTGTATTATTTTGGAAGTGTGAGGCATGAAAGAACCAAAATGGTGGCATCTAGTTTCTGGCGCTCATGTGATTTATTTATGTGCTACATGGGGAAAGGGGGATTTTGAAAGTGAGAACAAAGTAGGGAGTGGCAGCGTGTACAATCTCGACCACAGCTGATGTGTCGTTTAGCAAGAAAATTAACCCATAGAAAACATTCACATTGTTCA
>VUQJ01018916.1:24789-39361 GCA_015108635.1 Andinoacara biseriatus | reverse complement strand
ATTGCACCTTTCATTTAAACTTATTTATGAATTAAATTAAAAATACAATCCTTTTTAAGACTAATAATTGATTTTAAAAAATGGGTTGTGGAATTTTAACTTATTTGGGCTTTGTTTTCACTTTTTTGATGAGCACAATTAAATTCTAATGTATCTATTCATAAGTTCATCTATTTTGAAATATTTCTTAGGATTTGTTATATATTTAACATTTTATACATGGACACATGGACAGCAAAAATACACATTTATGATTAAATAAAACAAAAGCAAAAATGAAGCTTGACTATGTTTAAAAAAGGAAATTTTTTGAATCTTTATCTTTGTATATTACTAAATGCTGTAAATATATGTACTGTGACATAATTCAAGTGGCTCAAGTATTCCGACCTAGCTGCTGAGTGCAGAGACCTGGGATGAATGTTTGTGGCTGGGATGAATGGCTTTGTGGGCAGTTCGGCAATCCAGTTTATTTGTGCAGCTGGAATAATGGGCAAATTTGCAGCGGGCCATCACAGAGCTGTCAGAGGAAATGGAAAAAGCAAGTTACTGGTTGTGGCTACGGAGGAGAGATTGTGTTTGGGGTTCAGCACCCTGATGAGGGCAGCTGCAGGGCTGGCGGGCAGATGTCCGCTTTCAGCCACAGCCCCCTAACCAGGAGATGTACTGGATAGGGGGCCAAACATCCCTGAATGGTGGCTCCAGCTGATGACCCTGCAGCTGACCCAATGACCACCAGAGGAGGTGCTGCAGGAAGAGATGCCAAGCAGGAAGAACACCACCTGTATAATATTCCAGGCCTGTTATTAGGCTATACATACAATTTATCAGCTATAGTTACCAGTTACTTTGCATATCTAAAATGTTGTCGTCACTGGTTGATTGGGCCTCTATATTCAGGGTGTACTTGTGTGTAGTTTTGCTGGAAATTACATAACTACAACAAACTTAATGTCCTAAGAATTAACATTATGGTAGTTCCCACTCTTAGAGATAGAACAGTTCTATTTTTCTACATAATGGAATTTTAGGGCCTGAGAAAAGGATGCTAAAAAACATCTGAAATTTTATATTTCTATGAAGAAGTGTATTTTTACCCCTAGGCTTATTTCATGAAAATCTGAGTTTCAGTTGTTGAAGAGGTATTTTCTTTCTTTTTTTCTTTTTTTTGCTCTATTAGTGTTAAAAGTCCACCAAATTAAATGTGTGAAAAATGCAGTCTATTTAATTAAATATAAAAATACACTCAAAGCATTCAAAATTACTCATAATTTTATTGGATTATAATTACTGATGCATAACCATACAAAATAACATATAAAGGTGGGCTAAAACTATTTAATCGTTTAGGCTTAGTCCATTTTTTTATAATATTTTAAAACAATAATCTTATCCTTCAACATAATGCCTCCCTCAGCAGCAGAATGCACCCTGCAACCCGAGGATAACCTCTCAGGAGAAGCTCCAAGAACAGGACAAAGAGTCCTAAGTGTTTCCCAGGTTTAAAAACTCTGCATATCCTAATTAGATTTAGCACCTTTGGGATACTCAAGAACAATCCAGTCCATATAGACATGATGTAGAAATCTGAAATAAATATGCACACAACCAGGTTTTCCTGGTAAGTTTTATTTACTTCTGCAAAGGGGTTAGATCACAAAATAATAAAAGATAATACATACTTCAAAATGTGCAATATCAGACAACATGGAACCTTCCATTTATTAAGATCAGCTTGACACAGAAAAAGCAGAATCTTACCATTTTTCATAATCGATCTCCTTTTTGATCGCTCATTAATCACACAAGTACATCACATTTATGGCATAAACATCAGACCTAAAAATCCAAACAGGTTCAATCAAGGTCATCACTGTGTGTCTTGCAGAAAGATTGTTGCTGTTTTTACGAGGCATAGATGCCCTTTGGTGTACAGCAAGCAGGGAGGAGAAAGAAAAAGGAGACAAAACTTTCATTTTACACTGAACTTCCTGATTTTTCATCAAAATCAGAATACAGTGGAATCCATTGAGGATGTAACTGAGGACACATCACTCAGAGGCTGTCGCCCTGAGCCAGGTGTACAGTGAACCAACTGGGCTGATGGAGAATGACCAATCAACCACATAAGCATCAGCCTAAGACATGACACTACACAACAGAGAAAAAGTGTCAAACTGACAGAGCTCAATTGGGACTGAAGCAACAAAGCAGGGGTGAGACTTTCCTCCCTAACCTAGCGTTCGGTGGAGCCGAGCACTTGTGTGTGTGTGCGTGTGTGTGTGTGTGTGTGTGTGTGTGTGGTGTGCATTTCTCAGCTTCCTCCAATAGCAGATCGCTTACCTTACCAGCTGTCGATAACAACTGATCAGTGCGGAAAATGTGAGTACCAGGCTCAAACCTTTCACTCTGAGACATTCGGGGGTTGAAATTATTCTGATACACTAACAACACATTAGATCACAGCTTAATTTTCTCTCTTTGGTTTCCTACAAGATTGTGAGTCAGCTGCTTTTTCTCTCTCGACACTTGCCCTGACAACCGAACACTAAGCTTTGGAGAAGTTGGAAATTCTCAATTTTGCCTTCAAGCTTACGTTGCAAAAGTCAGTACAGGCTGCATACTAATGTGTGTGCTGTGGGTGTAGTACCATCAACCCCAAGCATCAGTTGAGTCAGAGTAGCTGCACGTCTCCGCTGTGCCTCCCCCACAGCCTCAGTCTGTCTCTTCATGTTTGTCGTCAGCAGGTTTGTCCCCACTGAGGCACAATGTTCCCTCTGATAGTGCTTGAAACAGATTTCTGGGTCATACCGTCACATTTTGGCGCCACCTCTTCCAGGAGTTTGATACACGGTTGCAGTCAGGGGTTCTGGCACAGAGCCTGTAGCTTTGATAGATTGGCAAATGTTAGCTCTTTATCCATTTTCTCCCTTTTCTCCTTCTGCTGGGCTCTGAGGAGCTTGTCAGCATAACCTTGCACAGGGCTGTTATGGCCTCCCTGTACACCTTATCGTCCCCGTTGTCCCAGTCATAATGTTGTCTGTTGATGTCTCGTCTGGGATGTTTTCCAGACGTCATGAGTCCTTACATCTTTAATCTGAGCTTCAGAACAAGGTTCAAAAAACTAACAATGACTTCCCATTGACACCCACCACTTCATCCTTGGGCATTTGAAGGGCAGTTGAAGGGTCTGCACGATGCTGTCTGGTGTGGTGGTTACGGGAGAAAATTCTGATGTGGAGGCAGTTGTGCTTTCAGATGAGTCAGCTTGTTGATGTGAAAGCTCCTGTGGTGGGCTGTAGTTGATAATGAATCATTGGAAAAGTCTGCTGGCACTGTGCACTGTCCATCTCTGTCGTATGGTGGTGGTGGAGGTGGAGTAGGTGTAGCCATTACAGGGCCACAGTTGAGGTCAAGGTCTGACACACTGACGCTCCAAGGAGAGATACACACAAGACTTTCTCTGAGGAGATTTATGAGTTCCCCTTTTCTTCTCCTCCCAAGCGCTTTCCTTAGGGTTCGTTCTGTGTCTGCATTCTGCCTCATGCTTCCATAAATTTAATGCTTTCAGGTGATTTTTGCATTGCTATTTTTCCTTCCAAGTGCACTTTGCTGTCTCATGCTGAATGTTCTTTCTTGTGGAAACCCAGAATGTTTTACCCAAAGATGTATAACACTGATAGCTCTGTCTCTATATTTTCTCTTCACATAAACCACATTTGGAGATAATCCAAGTCTTCATTGGTGTTTTTCTTTACCAGATTTTTTTTTTCCATGCTCACAAATGTAGTTTGTGCTTAATCTCTACTCTAGAGGTGATCGTCGCCATGAATCCAAACTGTGTTTTTTGTCATAGTTTGGTGGGGCAGTTGATGCAGCGAGGAGGATCTGGTCCTCAATTACTGCATTTACTCAGCCCTGTATCACCTCTAGACAAGATGTGAACACAAGGAAACAATAATTTTTCTGTTTTTGTTTGTTTTTTATTTTTATTTGCCTCCCCCCAAATTATAAGTTTATTTTGTGTCTCTCACCAATTGAGGACAACATGGTCCGTTCCTGAATATCCACTGGAAATGGTCTAGGGTACAAATTGTCGGCTTTCCGGACTACATGAGGTTAGAGGCTGGAAAATCTTCCTTGCAGGATGATCCGTCACTCCCGTGTTGAGTCCAGAATCCAATCAGCCAAGAGATCCCACTTCTGACACCAAGCTTATTGTGGATATCTGAACGAAACTGAGGTGCACACATCCAGACTGTCTTTATGAGTTTTATTTACCTTTGCAGAGGGGTCAAACAACAATACAGAGCATGGGAGCAGTCATTTAAAGACAGGTTATCTCTCAGCCATGGCCACAGCATAGTCAGAAAATTGTGTCATTAAAGATAACGTGATATATCTGAAAGATTACATGAAGCCTTCCATTCAGTAAGGTCAGCTTGGCACAGAGAAGAAGCAGAATCTTACATTTTTCCATTACAAATCCCAATAACCCAGTGCCAGACAGCCCCAAAGGAGTCCGTGCCCTAACAGGTCAGAACAATTTTGGTGACATAAAGTTGAACTACAGGCTATTAGTGATTTTAGTTATCTGGATAATAGGTGAATTTTTCACATATTTATTATCCATGGCATTAAAAAAATCCAGGGAGCCTATCCCAGCTGTCATAGGGCAAAAGGCACACCCTTGGCTCTGCTCCTTTTTATCTATCTGAGCTACTTGACCCATATACCCCGACTTGTTCGCTCATGTCAGCTGACCAAGTTCTCCTGAGAATACCTAGGTCAAAACTTAAACTCAAAGGAGATAGAGCTTTCAGTATTGCTGCTCCTAAACTGTGGAATGACCTTCCATTATATATTAGGAGTGCTCTTTTACTATCTACTTTTAAGACTCTTCTTAAGACCCATTTTTACCGATTGGCTTTTACTGCGTGTTAAGACTGTTGCTTTTAGCCTGTTCTTCTTGGTATATATCTTGTGTTTTATGCATTTCTGTATGAATGTGAAATTGTATTTGTACAGCACTTTGTTACAGTTCCTGTCTTTAAAGTGCTCTAAAAATGTAAAGTAAAGTACAGGCTGCCAGTCTGTCGCAGGGCTAACACAGAGAGACGGACAACTATTCGCACTTACAGGCAATTTAGAATCATCAGTTAACCTAACAGGACTAATTGTATGCCTTTGGACTGTGGAAGGAAACCGGAGTACCTGAAGAAATCCCACACAAACACGGGGAGAACATGCAAACTCCACACAGAAAGACCTGGGCCAAGGTGGATTTAAACCCAGACCATCCAGCTGTGAGACATCAGTGCTAACCACAGTGCCTCTGGGCTGCCCTGACCAAGCAAACATACATGGAAATATGATATATAAGGCTTTCAGAGTTTGTGGATTTCCAAGGAGCCTGAAAGTGTGTGTTTGTGTGTGTTTTACTGACAAAAATTTGAACCAAAATTTTCTAATTTGGATTCATTGCTCCATAAAAACTCTTGCCACGGATTTTCAGTCCAGTTCTTGTGTAATTTGTGATACCTCAGCCCCTTCTCCCGGTTTCCCTTCCTTAAGAATGGCTTCTTGACAGCCACTTCTCCACTGAGACCATTTCTGATAAGGCTTCAGTAGATGGATAGTAGAGCAGTAGATGGATCAACTGAAAGATGCAGATGCTTCTCTGAGGTCTTGGACATGACTTTCAGATGCTGTTCATCTAATGTAGATAGTTTGTATTAATTTATTAGGCCTGTCACTTCTTTTGTCTTCCATTTGTTCAGTTTCCTCACATTTCTTTTAAAGGACAAACTGCACACCATTTTGAGATATGCAAAATATTTGGCAAATAACTCTTTAGAAATCACTTTGTTGGGGCAATCTTTGGCATTTTTGCAGATTCTCTCACACACTCACACTCACTCACACACACACACACACACACACACACACACACACATATATATATATATAAGAACTACTGCTCATGAGCGCTTTAAAAATTACAAGAAAGTTTGGCTACTTGGAAGCAAAATACTGTACAAAAAAATGAAGGATGGCTCAAGCTTTTTTCTGAGTAACGCAAACCACGAGATCCTATTCTGCACGCCACATGTGCGCTCTAATGATCACACGCAGTGCATTCTGGGTCGGCGTGGTGACGGACGCCATGATTTTGCTGTGGCTGGACCAGAAAATGGATGCTTCCTGCTAGCTGAATGGGTAGTTTGAGCTCCAGGCTTGGCTTTGCGCAGCATTTCAGCAACATTTTTTTTAGGAAAGACTCCGTGAGGCAAACAAACCTGCTAGACGGTTTCCTCCGTAGGTCTCACTGGGCCCTGTAACTTTTATCAAAGAGTGTGATCAGGCTGTTGATGTGGAACTGGGTTAGCTGGACGCTACTGAATCAGCTAGCAGGCTAATGCTAGCACGATAATAATAATAGCCAGTTTATCATAAGGATAAATGCGGTCTTTCCAGGGCAGTTAAAGAACTGTTGTATATGTAGGTGGGACCAAAGGCTACACCTTAAGGTAAGAGTACGCCACTGCTAACCAATAAGACATTTAAATGCTGATAAATGTGGTGTTGAGCTTATTCAACGTGTTTGCTGGTGAGGGATGGACCCTGCAGAGGATGGACCCGGTCGGTATACTGCGTCACTCTGTCAAGGCGATGGTGATGGCACGAAATCCAGCTGTTTTCTCAAACTTTAACATCCATAATAGGTTTAAAATATGCAGTAGCGCATTTCGGTGTTTTGCCCATTCACGAATTTTGTATTTCAGTCTCTGCATACTCTGGGAGGGAGTTTCTCAGTTAATCGCATGGAATGTGAATGAATGCGTTACCTCCAGCTATTTGTGTCTTTCTGGATCTAGAGAAACCAAAAGATAGGGTGCCAAGAGAGGAACTGTGGCACTGCGTGAGTTAGTCAGGAGTGGCAGAGAATTATGTGAGGGTGGTGCAGGATGTGAGACAGTGGTGTGGGGTAGGAGTAACAGAGGGGTTCACGGTGGGGTGGGATTGGCTCTGAGCTCCTTTTTTTGCGGTGGTGATGGACAGACTGACAGGTGAAGTCAGGCAGGAATCTCCATGGACTATGATGTTTGCAGCTAACATTGTGATCTGTAGTGAGAGTAGGGAGCAGGTGGAAGGAGTCTGGAGAGGTGGAGGTATGCTCTAGAGAGGAATGAGAAGGAGACAGGTGTAACAGTGAAGCTGCAAGGAGTAGAGGCAGTGAAGGTGGACAAATACAGGCAGGGTGGACTGGGTGGAGACAAGTGTTGGGGGTGATTTGTGAAAAAATTATAGCAGCAAAAGTGAAAGGGAACATGTACAAGAGGGTAGTGGGACATACTTTGATGTTTGGTTTGCAGACATTGACACTGACAAAAAGATAGGAGGCCGAGTTGGAGATGAATATTTTCATTGGGAGTGACTATAATGGACAAGAGTAGAAATACATCAGCGGGACAGCTCAGGTTGGGCAAATTGGAGACAAAGTTAGTAAGGCAAGGGTGAGATGGTTGGGACATGTGCAGAGGAAGGGTCAGGGATATACTGGACAAAGGATGTTAAATATGGAGCTGCCAGGCAGGAGAAAGGTAAGGCCACAGAGAAGATTCATGGACGTAGTGAAGGAAGACATGCAGAGTGTTGGTGTGATAGAGGGGATGGTAGAGACGGGGTGAGATGGAGGAGGTTGGGTTGCACAATTAATTGCAGAAACTGTCTAAATTGACGTGAGGGAATGAACGAAGAAGTGGAAAAACTAGAGGAAAAAAATGACCTGGTAAAATCGGTGAATAATCATGCTAAATAACTGTGATTTCAATACTAACCAAAATAATCATGATATTGATTATTTTTTTTCCATAATCGAGAATACCTAAGAGGTAGATGATCTGCTATGGCAACCCCTAAAGAGAGCAGCTGAGAGAAGATGACCACTTCCAGTTGTTTATGCTGAAACTGTAATGCACGCATTTGCCTAATCTGTCTGAAATCTTTGGCCTCGTTACCAGGTATGGCCTGGATTTGACTTGGACGGTGCTGGTGATGGCAGAAGGTACGGACACTGGCGAGATGCCCTCCTTTGAGCCGAGTCCCAGTTCTGAAGCAAAAAAGAGACATATTTCTTCTGATGGCAGTGAGTGTTGATCTGGGTTGTGTAGCATGTATTTGTTTCTTGAAATGAGAAAAAGCAGTACTGTTGTCTTCTGTTTGTGTTTTAACATGCCAGAACTACTCCTGGACTTAATTCATAGTTTTCCCCATGATGATGATGATGACGATGAAGCCAAAAATGCATCTGAAAGACATCAAAACTCCAGGAAGATGAGATCTGCTGTTTTAAAAAGTGTATTTAAAAAAAATCTACAGTTGTTACAGGAGAATGGCTGCTGGTACCACTGTTAGGCATATGTAAAGTTCAGCAGTTGGGCAAACAGCTTATGTGATGACATAAAGATTAAATATATCTCACCAAGCTTACAGCAGAAACTTGAGTCAGAGGTGTGTTTTGAGGCCTCAGATTGCAGCAACATTGCAGCTCTTGCTATTGTAAAAGCATAAAGACAGTCCTGTGTGGTGGTGGTGTTTCCAGACCAGGGATGCACTCGATTTATGTTGATATTGTGCAATGAGATGATCTGTAAATAAGCTGGCATTTACTGATGGCGGTGTGAGTTTTGTTTCTCTTTAAGCAGACGTCACGAAACAGAGCAGAACAAAATGGGTCACCAGGGGCAACACAATAAAGCACACAGTCAGAAGTTGACTAGCAGTTATTTTTAACATTAGTTCTAGTGGTTTACCCAGACAGCTGTGAATAATGACCAAGAGAAATTCAGTAGAAGGCCAGACTAGTCCAAGTTCATCCAGTCCACAGATGTAGCCAGAGTCACCAGTACTGTTTGGCATTCATCTGATATGCAAACATAAAAATCCATTATGAACAGTGTCCAAAACTATAGTGGCCAGTGTTTGTTGTGTTACGTCAGTTTTGCACTGGTTACATGAAGAGCAGGAAGACTTTAAAACATTTGAGTTAGTTATTAATTTTTTCCCCCATTGCTCATGAGTGGGAGTGTAACCAAAACAAACAAATCCATGAAAAGCCTGAAACCAGCAATTGCATTCTGGCTCCCCCAGCCTGTCTCCTCCTTATTACTACTAAAGCTGCCCATTTTGACAAAGGGTGTATACTTTATTGTCTGGGTTCTGTGGTTTTAGAAAACTTGAACTTAAGTTAATAACAAAATTGCTGGGCGTATTTTTAGCTGGTGCACTGCTGACTATTTAAAGGCTCAGATCTTTACAGCATTAACATGTCGTGCACCACCTCTTCACGTGTGAATTATTAAAGGCAGTCATTTATAAACCTGACAGTTAACACCACCCTCCTTAAAAATATTAATGAGCTTACTCTGTATTTTTTTTAAGGTCTCTGTATCACTCTTTTGTGCCCATTTCAGATTATAATTGATTCCCTTTTTGCTCTAATTGTTCACTTGTGTCATTTTATTGCAGGAGAGGAACCAATGAGGAAAATGCCGTTGACAAAATTTGGTTCCAGACCTCGATTTGAGCCTGTGCACTTTGTAAGTGGCGGGAGCAGTGGAGGAACCGGCGCCGATGAGAAGGAGAACGATAAGGAGCGCAGGAAAAGCGAGTTGTACAGACCGAGAGACTCTGAATATGCTTCTTACAGCAGCAACAGCAGAGCACTGGGGTCTTCCTCCCTGAGGCCTGCTTTTGACAGAGTGCCATCATACACATCTGACTCTTGGGGTTCCCACAGGGACAGAGAGAGAGACAGAGAAATTTCTTCAGGTAGTGGGTTGGGTTATGGAGGTCGTGGGTCATCTTCAAACTTCATGGCAAAAACACAGCAGGAGTATACAGCAAAATATGAAGCCCACAGCTCTCGAAATGTAGAGTCTTACTGTCAGCCCCACAGGTACAATGGGTATGGGGGAGGGGGCAGAACAGGAGGCTGGGATTCTGGACGTCAGGGTTTGGGCTACAGCCATCAAGACAGGCCGTCTTCGAGCAGGCCATTCAGCAGAGTCTACAACAGCCCGGGGAGGAGCAGTCCTAATGTTTTTCAGTCAGGGTCTTCATTGCAGCCTCTTCCGATTTCTCAGTCAACATTAGATGAGAAGCAAAGGCTGATTGCCAATGTAGCGTCTGCCCTGGCTGTTGCTTTTAGGGACCCTATGTACATGACTGGAAGTGACTCGCCAAACTATAATTTTATGTTGAGCCGTAGCATCCAGGCCTGCAAAACCAACCCTGAGTATATTTATGTTAGCCTAAAGGATATTCCTCAGGCTGACCTACCAAAGAACAAGAAAGTACCAACAGATGGTTACGCCTGTGAACTGAGATGCCAGGGCGTGTATCTTGCTACCGGATACTCCGGTAGTAAAAATGGAGCAAGGGACAGGGCCTCTGAGCAGGCTGTGAAACTTTTCCTGAAAGCGGTTGAGGTTCGTGTTGTGCAGCGTAAATTCAGACACTCTGTAGTCAATGACATGGTTGTGTGCCAGATGCACAGCCCAACACCAGCATTTTTGCCTGCACTCCGCAACCCGGAAGATAAGCCGACGCCTAGCTCCAAGGGCCAGTACGAGCCCGACAAGCGGAAGCACTGGACAGAGTTTGTGGTCTTGGACAATGCTCATGATGCCATCTGCATACTGAACAACTCTGCGGCTTTCAATCGCATGAAGATTGACTATAAATTTGATCTACTCCCCAACAGCAGCGTATGGCTATGCAGCGTCTTTCTGCAGGGTGAGCTGGTAGCGCAGGCAACCGGCACTAAAAAGAGCTCGAAGCATGCAGCAGCAGAGGAGGCGGTCAGAAAACTTCGTATGAACCAAGCACAACGGCAACAACAGCAGCTGCAGCAGCAGCTACAACAGCAGCTGCAGCAGCAGCAACAACCGCAATCTCAGTACTCCAGAGGAAATATTCAGTCAGATTCTGGTGGGCGATTCGGGCAGCAAAGTGGCAAGAAGCTGAGCGAACTGGTTATCCTGGAAAACTCTGACAATGCAATTTGCATTATTAATGACACCGCTCAGTTTAATAAAGTGACTGCTGATTACAAGTTCACAGTTCTGCCCGATCATCGCTGGAAGTGTGAAGTTTACTTAGAAGGACAGTATGTTGCAGCAGGAATTGGGCCAAAGAAAATAGTAAAGCACATTGCAGCGGAGGAGGCTTTAGCCACACTGAGACAGACGCAGGCTGTGGTCAAATCCAACCTAAGGAAGGAAGGTCACAGTGACGCCATATCACGTTCTCAGATCATGGGTCGCTCAGGTGAGGAGGCCACGAGGCAGGAGATTAAAGAAGACAACATTGGAAACCAGCTGCTCCGGAAGATGGGTTGGAAAGGAGGTGGTCTGGGCCGAGATGGGGAAGGCATTGCAGAGCCAATTAGAGTGAAGGAGCAATTCTCGAGAGAGGGTTTGGGTATGGACACCGATAAAACTGCGAATCAGCTCAGCAAGCGTGACATCGAGGACATCATTCGCAATTATGCTAGTTCAGACCGCCAGGATGACCTCCGCTTCTCCACTGATCTCACCAACGATGAACGCAAGCAGATCCACCAGATATCTCAGAAATACGGCCTGCGAAGCAAGTCGTATGGACAGGGACGGCAACGCTTCCTTGTTGTCAGCCGCAAAGTACACAAAGACCAGCTCATTGGTCAGCTTTTACAGGAAGGACAGGTGGGCCGATATGAGCTTGTGAAACCTCAGGCCTCACACTAATTTGCATGAAAAGAGAAATCATATTAAAAAAAAAAAAAAAGACAAATACTCATCATCTTGGACTTGAAGGCAAATCACACCCAAGTATACCTGCTGTGTTTATACTTGTGTTACAAATTTGCAGCAAATGTTAATAAATGAGAATCTTTCAGGTATCACTGGTGGTTTCAGCATTCCTTCTCCATGAACTATACTTTTAGCTTTAGCAGGGACTGTAGGATGAATTTTTTTTTGTCTTTTTGTCTATTCTGCTATTCCACATCTGAGCTTGTGGTCAGTGGATTGTGGTATCATGTCCTAATGATGCTCCTGTTATTGCAATTTTATTTTCTGTTTTCTTAATTCAGGCTTTTGTCACTAAAAAAATTGTTTTGTGACTATTTAAGAAACCTGGCAGAATATGCAGCTTTTATCACTGCTTGTTTGTGAACATTGTAGGCATTTAACTCATCAAAGACGAGGATTATAGCGGCATTAACATCAAACTGTAGCTAGGTGCTCATACCAGTCTCACTGTAGTAATAACGCATCTGTATTCAGCAATACTTGCAATGTTGTTTGCTATTTCAGAACATGGGAGATCATTTTACAAGAGCAGCATCCATGAGCAGAAAATATTCACATTGTAAGCTGTGATCTTTGTTAATGTCAGATGTGTTGGTTTATGTGAGTACAGTCAACGTGTCTGCTTGTTTTCACAGCTGTAATGACTGAATAAATTAAAACTGACAACCATCAAGAAGCTGAAATTAATTCAGATGAATATTTTTTTGTTTTGGGATTAAGAAATAAGCAGCAGACAAATGGTGTATATTTATTTTATTTACAAGAAAATGTACAGTTTGTTACATGGGTTACTGGTGCAAAGGTTTATAATCTGAAAATGGACAACATTCTGTTTAAAACCGTGTAATCAGCTTTTTAATGGCAGCTGATTTCCAAGATTGTAAAATAGCATAGAAATGTTCACACAAGTTTAAAAAGTCAGCCTTATGAAACCAAGTTAAGTGCTTGGACAGGGTAATAATATCCTGTTTCTGTACTGAAGAGGGACATCTGTTTGTTTAAAAGATTTCCTTTTTTGAAATCAAAAACATGGCTTTGCAAGAAAAGCAGAGAGAGAAAATGACCCCCAAAAAGGCATCTGCTGAGTTGTAAGAGGGATGGATGTCCATGCCGGGCTAACTTTCTGTCCCTCTTAAAGGCTTTTGATAGGCAAAAACAAAACCAAAACAGTCAGCCCCAAAACACCCATGAACAGCTTTGCTTTTTTTTTTTTTGGATAAAAATGAACTGCCGGTATCTACACAGCAAACCACACAGCAAGCACATCTAATTATCTCTTGCCCTATCATTCAACCGCATTACTTCATTTATGAATAAATGGGTAGAAAAGTGACAGCTGAGAGAAGGAGAAAAAAAAAAAGATTGTTGGGGCATGTGGCAAGTAACCCGGATATAACAAGGTACATTAACTTTGACCAAACATACGCTATTGCCCAACAATAGCATTCAGCAGGAGTGAATGCCACAACACAACGGCATACAAACTTTGCAACAGTTAGGGGACAAATATACTGAAGGATTTTAAGATGTGTCTTTTCATTTTGGTGAGATCGGTCGATTTTCTTGATCAGTGTTTTCTTGATTCTGGGCTGGACACTGTTCATACTCTAACGATAACAGGGGTCAACAGTCACGCCAACTCTGTTCAACAATAGCAGAAACCCTTTTCTCATACTCCCGTTTGTTTTCCTGGTAGAGCTGGGCTGCTTGGCTGTTGGCAGGACTGTTTGGGTTTGGCTCATCCAGTAAAGACTTTAAATACACAACAGAGAATGCCTGCAGGTTAGGTTTCTAATAAAGTTTTATGACACAAGAGACACTTCAGAGAGCTGGACAATTATTACTTGGAAAGTGGGAGGATACCTGTATTGACGTTAAGATTGAGGACACATCATAGGTTGGACTCCAGCGATTCTGAAGAATATCTAAGCATATGCTGCCATCTGCATACACTGCAAAAGAGCATTCAAGAACACACAACATTAAGATTTCAAAACAAAAGATAACTAACATTACATTTATCAAACAGAATTTTTTAGTAGATACCATTTGGATGAAACATTTTGGAGACAAATCGCACTGTCGGAGGTTTATTTGGATATTCCTCTGTGAATTCAATGGTAAGTTTGAAGGTTCCTGAAAAACAGAATATGTAATATGAATTAAAATGTAATATTAATTAAAATGTCCTTTTTCCCCTCTATATATCCAATTTAAAAAAAGAAAAGAAAAACAGGATGTGTTTGGATATAGATTAGCATGTATGTTAGTAAGAGTAGAGTCTTGTTTGAACTTAAATCAGTACATTACAGTAATCAGGTCAACATATGACCTCTGACTGTACTAACTCCAGGGCAAGACTTTGTTTCATAAGCTGACAAATTACTGATAAGAAACTCTTGTATATAACTCTTGTAGCAAAATTGTGCCAATCCAAGACAATAGGTTACTGTGGGTTTAAATATTCAGAGGTCTTACCATCTTCAAAAGGTGTTCCCTCAGGTCTAAAAGACAAGAAACAAACAGGAAATAAATTGCCTTGCAAAAAAGCCCCAAAGAAATGTAACACTGCACAACAGCCACAAAAATCAGCCTACAGACTATAGCTTTAACACTCATTCCATTTGTCTCAACGTGTCTGATATAGCTTTTAAAAGCAACTTACCCAAAAATGACAGCATTCCATACCATGATATTGTTTTCTGACGGGGCTC